>CATIWF010154617.1:0-125019 GCA_949630135.1 Balakata baccata | reverse complement strand
GAGGTTAGTACATATATGCATGTTTATTCTTAAACTCATGTCATTTGCATTTTTGAAATGGTGGTTGTTATATCTTGAGATGATGATTGGAATAATATTGATGTTGGAAATGATAATTATGATGATTTATGACTATTGAGGATGTGTACGAATTTAATCTAATTTTTGGTGAACTATGGTATTTGTGATGTTGCTGGAATTTTGTGCAACAATCTTGATTCCTTTAGCCATAATTCATGTTATATGATTCAGATTTGTATGAAACCAATAGGAAATAAAACTATACACATAGAGCTAAAACTTTTATGAAGAACATATATTTGAATTCTATTTGTAAATAGGCCAAAAATGGGATACAAATGTCGAATGTGGAGCTGTCCATAATATCCTTGGCAAAATTTCAGTAAACAACTTGTGATGTTTGAGCTGTAACTTATACTATAAAATTCAGATTTATGTGATTCTTGCTACATATGAAAGCGTAGACATTAAGCTAAAACTTCTTAGAAGACCACGAGTTATAATTCAGTTCCAAAATAGGTGATAAATGTATTTCAATATTATGGCAGAAATCTAATTGGAAAGGAATATTAGGAATTTGGTCTCATAAATATTGTGTGACATACATATATGTTAAATTGTTGGAATTTTCTTTCTTTGCATATAATTATGTATTTTATATAAGGTTGTAAGCTCTAGTAAGGTAAATTATGTCATATGATATGCAAGTATGGAATGAGATAAAATTATAACCTATTGTGTTGAAATAAATTATGAATATGTATAATTGCCCATTCCTCTTTACAAGGACGAGACTTAGGATAGATGGCATGCCATTGAAGGTCTTTTACGGTACCGTAGGAAATTTCTATATGATTCTTTAAGCTCATAGAGCTTTTTGTCTATTATGCTAGCAACTTAATCATGTTATTAAATCAAGGTGGCTTAAGTTCGGAGAGCACCCTTGACTCAAGCTTGTGACGAGCATAATTATAAGAATACACAGACAGGTGAATAGGGTGGCTTAAGCTCGGAGAGCGCCCCTATTCACAACCCGTTATCCAGTTAGTTCGATTTTTGAGTAAATGGGCTATTGGCTAATTAAATAAGTTGAATGAATAGAAATGACTACTTGTTACATGATTATTGAATATTTTATGATATGTGACATAAGAATCTATAATGTCCCTAGGTTCAGCTGACTACGAATAATTTATGGTTAATTGTTAATATGATTGGCATATTCACCTTGATTGTCATTTTATTGAAATATGTACATAATTTGATAATATGAGACAAGTATGCTATGTATGTTATTAAATGATTACATGATTTTGGGCATATATATATATATATATATATATATATATGCATGCTTGTAGTATTTTAAATATATATTTTATATATATTGAATATTATTTTGGCATTAGCATAAGTATACATGTGATATGTCATCCCATGGTTGCATGAATTTATATGCATATATGTACCACTAAGCATTAGGATTCTTAGCGTGTGGGTGTTCCTGCACGTAGGTTTGGAGCTGGTAGATAGAGAAAGTTGACTGAAGAAGAATGCCCATCAGAGACCATAGTGCAGATCTTTGGGTCGGTGATATCATGACATTTTTTTTTGTTTTTGTCATATGTCATATAGGATATGGGTAGTTGGTTTTGTACATGTCTATTCGATTGAAGAACATGTATTTATATGTGATACAATTCTGTAAACACTAGGCCAGTTTAACTTAAACTGAATTTATTTTATTGAATGAATGATAGTTTTATGCATGATATAAGATATGAACTAATATATTAAAATGATAACATAGAAAATATTTGTATGAAAGGATGTTAAGAGATAATAATATAAGAAAAAGAAAAAGTTTTAATTTTCACAAGTTTTCAATAACGGAAAGTCTATAACACTTGCTTATATAGTTGGGTTAATCTTAATTATATGAGAGGGTGTTACAAGGATCCTGTTTCTACAGGCTGCATTAAATGCACTTGTAAGAGAATGTTTGAAAGAGTTATGACATGTATTTGCAACGACTAATTAGTAGGTAATCAGTATAAACATCATACCAAAAGACCATTTAATTGATTTAACAACTTTATAAATGCCAAAACTCTTGCAATTTGTTTTCTCAATTTCTATTTCATTAATTATCTATAAGGGTTCAAGTTTTATCTTAAAACACTTGAGTTATCTTGTAATTAGGTAGTGTGTCAGCCAAATTACAAGGAATTGGTTGTTGTGTGACCCATTAAAACACAAGAGAAATTTGGTTTTGAGTGTTAGCTTTGGAAAAATACCTAGTTATGAGCGAACTAGCAAAACTCTCAGTATAATCTAAAGTGATTAGATTAGTGAATACCTAAATGTGACTAGGGAGAGGAGTAGGTTCTTTAGCACCCGAATCTCTTAAAATTCATGTCTCCATCTATTCTAATATTCTCTCTACTTTTTTGTGTGCAAAAATTTTAATTCCCACCAATTCATCCCCTCTTCTTGGTGACTGTTTGGCTAACAATTGGTATCAGAGCAAGGTTTAAAATTCAAACTTCATCAGCTCTATTAAATATCAACAATGGCCTAAGAAGGATTCCAAAACCTCAAGCCTTACTTTGATGGGTCCAACTATGCCCATTAGAAGTTTAGGATAGAAACATACTTAGATAGTGAAGGCATTGATATTTGGGATAGTGTTTGTAAGGAGTGGACACCACCAATAAAGAAGAACGCTGAACGAGAAGAAGAAATTCTTCCACGGGATAAGTGGACTGAACCACACAAGAGGGTAAAATGGCAAGAATAAGAAGGTCTTGACCATCCTAATAAGCTCTCTTCCTCTTGAAGAGTGCGAGAGAGTTCAACATTGTTCGACTACATATAACATGTGGAAGACCTTGCAGAACTACCATGAAGGCACTAAACAAGTCTGTTTAAGGAAGATTTAACATCTTATGAACGATTATAAGCTCTTCAAGATAAAGCCTAATGAGTCCATCACTGACATGAAAAACTGCTTACTCTTTATCATCAATAGCATGAAGAAATATGGAAAATATACAAGCCTTAAAGATGTAAATAACAAGATCCTAAGAATTCTTCTTCTGAAGGATTATGGCTCATGAGTGGCGAGTATAGAAGAAGCCAATAAGGATTTGAGCACCATTCCTACCTATGTGCTCATTGGCAAACTTCTAACACATGAGGTGGCTCTTATTAGGGAAAAGGAGCTTGAGGGTGAAAGGGAGAAGAAGAAGACCACCTCCTTTGAAACTCAAGACTTGGACCTCATTAGTGATGATGAGATAAGTTAAGAAGAGGATGAGAAGATAGTCATGCTATCTAGAAAGACGAAGAGGATGATAGTCAATAAGTATAAGACTATCAAGAACTATTAGCAAAGAGTCTCAAAGTTCAAAGGCTCCTTATCCAACTTCAAGAAGAACAAAAGAGGAGATGAAGTGCTATGAATGTGGAAAGAAGGGGCACATCAAATATGAATGTCCTAGGCTCAAGAAGCATAAGGACAGATTTCACAAAGATGGTGAAGACTAAGGCCACAAAGCTACGTGGGATGATCTTACATCAAGTGTTGATAAGGGGAGCCAAGGAGATGTGGCAAAATTGTGCTTCATGGCCTTAGAGGACAACTGCAATGAGGTAATTTCTACTTCTTCCTCTTATGCTTTAAATTCTTGCGATGATGATATTGATGATGATCTCATTGAAGTTTTGAGTCTAGAAATAGAAAGATCTAAAAAGAAAATGGATTTTCGTAAAAGGAATTGTTCCAAGCTTAAGGATGATATATCCAACCTTCAAAAGGTTATAAAAGAGCTAAAAATTTGTAATGTTTCTCTTAAGAAGTCACTGGAAGAATTTTCATCTAGACCCTTAACCAATTCTTCACTTAAGAAAAATAATGCCTTGAAAAATGAGATTGAGGAGCTAAGACTCTCTATTTCAAAATTTCACAAAGGGAAGGAAAATTTGGATACCCTTATTATATCTTAGAGACCTCCCTTGGTGAGACATGGCTCAGGCTTCAATGGAGCATCATATCCATCCATACCTAATGCTATATTTATTAAAGCTTATATATCATAAACCTCTTCTATTAAGGTAGTTGCCTCCAAGGTAAAGAACACATCACACACCAAAGCCCCTACTCAAAGAAGAGTAATAAAGGCTCACATTGGCTCAAGAAGAAAATCTTGAAAGGCCAACTATGCTTTCTTGTACAAGAGGCATACACCTAGGAAAGCACCTACTATACATGATTGTGTTTGTTATTACACCTCTTCTTACGCCTCAAATAAGAAGGTTGTGAGGCCAAAACCCTAAGTGAGATGGCAAGAGCCTTTTAAGATAAAGCAATATCATTATTGCATAGAGTTTGGGCAATCAACATTCATTGTTTGATGGAAATCCCATCAGGACTCCTCAAAGAGTAACCCTGAAGGTCCCAAGTTTGTTTTGGTACTTAAAAACTAAACCTGAATTTTTTGTGTTGTAGGTATGCCTTAAGTCTACAAGCAAAAAAAATGTATAGCTATTGGATAATGGATACTTAAGGCATATGACCAGAAATAAGAGCCTCTTCATAAGTATCAAAAGTGTTGATGGAGGTAAGATCACCGTTGGAAACAATGCCAAGGGTAAGGTAACTGGCATTGGTTCCATAGGACTTAATGGTTTGATACTTGTTGATGGTTTGAAACATAATGTAAGTATTTTAAGTGTGAGTTAATTATGTGATAAGGGAAATCAAGTTATCTTTAGCTCTAATGGATGTCTATGACCTTTTTGAATGGTCAAGAGATATTCAAAGGAGAAAGAGATGACAATACTTACATAATTAACTTACACAAGTTGACTAATGTTTCTTTTAGTTGTCTTATATCTATTAGTGAAGAATCTTGACAATGGCATAGAAGGCTTGGACATGCAAGCATAGATTTAATTCAAAGCCATAGCAAGGATAAACTAGTAGATAGGCTCTTAAAGGTCAAATACATAAAGGACAAGACTTGTGAGCCATGTCAAAGGGGGAAGCAACACAAATCTTCATTCAAGCTCAAAAACATTGTGAGTACTTCTAGACCTCTACAACTTTTGCATCTTGATTTGTTTGGACCTTGTAGAATTACTCGTTTGAGTGGTAAACATTATGCATTTGTCATAGTTGATGGCTACTCTAGGTTTACTAGGGTAATTTTCTTAGCTCATAAAAGTGATGCTTTTGAAAATTGGAAGCACTTTGCTAGGAGGGTCCAAAATGAAAAGGGATACTTTATCTCTAAGATTAGAAGTGATCATGGCAAAGAGTTTGAAAATGATCTTTTTGAAAATTATTGTTTAGAAAATAAAATTTCACATGATTTTCCATACCAAGAACTCCCCAACAAAATGGAATAGTTGAAAGGAAAATCAAACATTGATAGAGATGGCTAAAACAATATTTAATAAGTATGGTTTACTAACCTACTTTTGGGCAGAAGCCACTAATATCCCTTATTATATTCAAATCGTATTTTCGAAAGACCTATTTTAAACAAAACATCTTATGAGCATTGAAATGGAAGAAAACCCAAGATCTTATACCTTAGAGTATTTGGTTGCAATTGTTTTACCAAGGATAACCTTGGAAAATTTGCCTTAAAATCATATGAAGACATATTATTGGCTATTCCACCTATAGTAAAGCTTATAACGTCTTTAATAAAAGAACATTAGTTATAGAAGAGTATATGCATGTTATGCATGTTAATTTTGATGAATCTTGTAGACTTGATCTTGGAAAAGGTATTCCTTTGGATGATATTATAGGTACTACAGAGAACCTCAATCTTGATCATGAGGAAAATAGGGAACCATCAAAGAGGGATGATCGTAATGAGAAAGAAGAGGAGCAACATCAAGAGGAAGAACAACTTCAAGTCCAAGAGCAACGAACCAATAAATTACCAAAGAAATGGAAGTTTGTAAGAAACCACCTAAAAGAGCAAATCATTGGTGATCCTACAAGAGAAGTACTCGTTCCAAGTTTCTTAATTCTAATATTCCTTTTGTTTCTCAAATTGAACCAAAGTCCATTGACAAGGCTTTGAATGATACAAGTTGGGTGTTTTTTAAGCAAGAGGAACTCAACCAATTTTAGAAGAATAAGGTTTGGCCTTGATTCCAAGACCTAATGTTTACCAATTATTGGTATTAAGTGGGTCTATAGGAACAAATTAGATAAGGATGGTAACATCACTAGAAATAAAGCTAGATTAGTTGCCAAAGGGTATAACCAAGAGAAAGACATTGATTATGATGAAACCTTTGCTCTAGTGGTATGATTAGAAGCAATTCGTATTTTATCGGCATATGCATGCCATATGAATTTCAATTTTTTTCAAATGAATGTTAAAAGTGCATTTTTAAATGGTTTTATAGCAAAGGAAGTTTATGTTGAACAACCTCCCAACTTTGAATATTATGTTTTCCAAACCATGTCTACAAGCTCAGTAAACCTTGTATGGGTTGAAACATGCTCCTAGAGATTGGTATAAAAGGCTTAGTGCATTTCTTCTAGACAATAGGTTTTCTAAAGGATATGTAGATACAACTATTTTCATTAAAGAACATAAGTATGATATCATTATTCAAATTTATGTTGATGACATTATATTTAGGTCTACTAATGAAAATCTTTGCTAATAATTTGCTAAGTGTATGATTAGAGAATTTGAGATGAGCATGATGGGTGAACTCAAATTCTTTCTTAGACTTCAAATCAAGCAAAGCAAGGATGATATCTTCAACAACCAATCCAAGTACACAAAGGAGTTGATCAAAAAGTGTAGAATGGATTGATGTAAGAATGCCAAGACTCCAATAAGAACATCAACTAAATTGGACAAAGATGAAAAGAAAAAAGCTATTAATGAAAAGCTTTATAGAGGTATGATCGATTCATTTCTTTATTTAACCAGCTCTAGACTTGATATTATGTATAGTGTATACTTGTGTGCTAGATTCCAATCATGTCCTAAGGAATTACATTTGAATGCGGTAAAAATGATATTAAAATATCTTCAAGGCACCATGCATTTAGGTTTATAGTATCCTAGAAATACATCATTTCATATCATTGGTTTTTTGGATACCAATTATGCCGGTAGCCTTTTGGATAGAAAAAAGCACATTTGTAACTTGTCACTTCATTGGTGAATATTTAGTTTCTTAGTTTAGTAAGAAACAAGTTTCGGTTGCCTTGCCACCATCGAAGCAAAATATGTGGTGGTGGGTTGTTGTTGCTATCAAGTTCTTTGGATGAGACAACTCAAGGACTATGGTTAATTGATTGATCAAATTCTCATAAAATATGTTAACACCAATGCAACAAATCTTTCTAAAAATCTTATTCAACATTGTAGGAGCAAGCATATTGACATTAGACATCATTTTCCAAGAGATCATGTCCAAAATGGTAATATTGTGTTAGAATTTGTTGGCACTAACAACCAATTGGTATATATCTTCACCAAGCTTGTCAATGATGAAAGATTTTGCTTTATAAAAAGAGAGCTTGGTATGATTAATAGGAGCAGATTGATTTAAAATGTTTTAAATCATACATTCACATTCATTCATTTGTATGTACATAATTATGAAAACTGTATGATATTTGATTGATTGTTATGATTACTATGTTACTTTTATAATCTATGTGTATTTATTGAAAATTTTGAACAGTTATGACTCTTAGAGTTCAATTGATGAAGTACAAAGTTCAAATGATAAAATTTTGAAAATTTTGAAAATCTATGATATGCCATATTAGGATATTTTAGTCTATTTCCTCTTTTGCCTCTTATTTTTCCTTCATATGTGTAACTACCGCTTGGGAAGCTTAGTTCCCACTTAGGACAGCTTTCCCGCTCTTGAAATACCACTCCCACTCATGACATTTGAATCTTTTCCTTATCATTGCAATTCTTCTCTTTCCCGCTCGGGATGCCCCTTATCCCAGTCGGGAGATTTGAATTTCTTCCCAACCATTGCCACTTTAAATTCATCATGCTTAGGAATCTATAGATCCTGTTCGGGATGTTGTGCAGAGTTTTAAATTTTCTAACCGTTGGATGGTTCCCAGTAGGGAACCCCTCTGTCCCGCTTAGGACTCCCATGATGGTAGCTTTTTTAAAACCGCCCCCAACCATTTCAATTCTGCCATAACTCCCCTTAAATCCTTTCAAACAATAACTTTGACCCTTCCACCTCTATAAATACCCCTATTCTTTTCCTTTTTCATTTACTATACATTCTACACTCTCTCTCTAACTCTCTCTTAAAAACTCTTTCAATTCTTTTCATCTTCATTCTTTATCTCTTCTTTCCAATGGCACCCAAGGCAAGCACATCTAAGACATATGCTTCTAAGGGGAAGGGTGTGGCTACTTCCTCTTCCAACTTCAACTCCTTCTCCAAAGAGGAAAAACTCTGTCAAGCCCACATCAACAATAAGAAGTTATCTCCAACAAAACTTTGGATGTGGATGACTTAGAAAAGCTTAGAGTCAAGGATGACATTTTGGCTACCCTAGAAGAAATGGGTTGGACCACCTTTGTCATGCCACTTGAGGATAGGCATGATAAACTTACCATAGAATTTCTCTCAACACTCTAAGTGATCAAGGAAGCAAAGTATCCTCTCAACTACTATGGGGTACGTTTTCGTATGTTTGGCCAATAACAAAGGATGACCAAGAACCAGTTTGCGAATACTTTTGGTTTCAAAAGGCTAGTCTTCTTAATGGTCAAGGAATGTATCTCACTCACCTTGATGTTTGGAGAGGTATTTCTCTAGAGAACCACCTTGATGAAAAGTCCAATGCAAACACATAAAAACTCTTTCTCACTTCATCCTCCATTACATCATTTCTTTCACTATCAATGTAAGAAGTGAAAGTAATGAAAAAGTTATTCATGACAATATTTTCTACCTTTCTACAATAGTTCACCATAAACCAACCGAGGCTGCCCTTCTCCTCCTTGACAAATTCACTTCCATGGCCTTCACCGCTAAAGGCACCATCTCACTTCATGCCTAAATCACCTACCTTACCAAACATCTTGGCCTTATGATGGAGGAAACACCCGCCTTTTCTCTTCTTCCCACTCTTAATTTGACAACTTCTTAGTCATCCAATATCGCTTCATTTACAAGGCCATTCAAGGGTATGGACCAATAATTCTATGCCTTTGGAGAGTATGAAGCCCATATGGCAACTCAAGAAGCCTCAAAGAAGTGTGAAAGGTTATCCTTTAGAGGAGGCGCCTCAAGTGCATAAGGGATTCCAAGCTAATGAAGGCCTCAAACAAAACTAGTCATCATGCAAGCCTTATATGACTTGCAAATAAAGTCTTTCAATGTCATGAAGGATATGATGCAACACTTTCACTTAGATATCCAAAACATTCAAGGCCAATTAAACCTCAATGTGCGCCCTTATACCTTTATAGAGGAGACTCCTTTTAAGAAGGAGCAAGGCATTGAAGAGGAGGAAGATAATGATGGAGATGAGGAGGATGATGGTAAAGAAGGGGGTGCCTGGACTCTTTGCTCTAGCCTTTGTGTCTTCTTTGTTTCCGTTGTTAAGCTAGAAATCTTAGAGTGTGGCATGTCATGTTTAGATCCCAGATTTTTAATTTATGCACATTTCTTTTTTTTTTTTTAATAAAAAGTATGTTTGTTTCCATGTTGTTCATGTTTATGATTCCTATGTGTTTCTTCTTTTTGATCTTGCCAAAAAGGAAAAGAAAAACAATGAAAAACTTAAGCAAAAATCAACTTAATTTCGGATTGGTAACTAAGTTAAAAATGTTGACTTTTAAATCATGTTTGACTTAGTTGTTCAATATGTAAACTTGCTTTAAATGTTATGAAACTTTGTACACATATTCTTCCATTCTTGAATTTGTTATTTGCACTATCAATTTATTATTTTTGCTTGGTTTGATTGTTAGAATCAAAAAGGGGAGATTGTTGACCTTAGGGTGATTGCTCTCTATTTTAATCTTGATAATCAAATTAACTATCACTAATATTTTCATTTGTTGTTTTAATAGTGTTCAAAATTTCAAGTCATTTGGTTTTGATTTGCCTAATGAATAAGTCAAGCAATTCTTGAGGACGTGAAAGTCCTATTTAGCACCAACATTTCCTACCCGTGACAATATTCTAGACCGGGAAACTATTGTCTAGACTAGAAAAAATGCCCCTCAGTCTTCTTGAGATCTAGTGCCGATTGCAGATCAAGATAAGGCATTTCCCGACCGGGAAACTCAGAGTCATGATTGGAAAAGAAGAGGCACGACCAGGAAATTTAAAAAGTCATGACCATTGGAAGATGTCTCTACCAAATTGTGCCACGTTATTGTAATCTAAAAAAGGCCAAGGTTGACTGACCAAAGTCCCAACTGGGAATAGATGTCCCGACTAGAAACATATGTCCTGACCAGAAAAGGTTCAAAGTCAACAATCCCAAGCTCCTAGTCAAGGCATCATCGAGCAAGTTTCGACCAAAAAATTCATATAGCAACTAACCATTGGAGCCACCAGCCAACCAGATGATGCCACATGTCACAATAGGGGATTTCCTAACTAGGAAACACTCTTTCATGACTGGAATCTTGTCTCTACAGATTGTGTTAAATGCACTTATAAGAGAATGTTAGAAAGAGTTACGACACCCATTTGTAACGATTAATTGGTAGGTAATAAGTACAAATTCTCTATCAAAAGGAATTTTAATTGATCTAACAACTTCATAAGTGCCAAAACTCTTGCAATTATTTGTAAGGGTTCAAATGTTAGCCTAAAACGCTTGGGTTCTTATAATTGGGTAATGTGTGAGCCAAATTACAAGGAATTAGTTGGTGTGTGAACCATTAAAATACAAGAAATTTTTGGTTTGAGTATTAGCCTTAGGAAAATATCTAGTTGTAAGTGAGCTAGCAAAACTCTCATTGTAATCTAAAGTGATTAGGTTAGTGATACCCAATTGCGATAGGGGAGAGAAATATGGTTAGTTAACATTCAAACCTCTATAAAATTCATATCTCCATCCATTCTAATCTTCTCTCTACTTTGTTGTATGCAAAATTTTTTATTTCCAATCAATTCATCTCCCTTCTTGATGATTGTTTGGGCAACACAACTAATGAATGTTAAGAAACATGATGAGTTGTCATCTATATGGATCATGCATGAAGGAGAGAGAAATGTTCTTTTAGTATAGGGAAGAATGAGATGTCATCTGCTCCTACACCAATCAATGCATACATATATCCAAGTTGGTAGAAATTTGTGCAACATTTGTATGCATATATAAACCAAAAGGAAGAAAGCGAAAATAAGATTTTTACTTTCTTCTCTCCTTGTTTTTAAATTTTCTCAAGAATAGTTAGAACATTGTTATTCTTCTTTTCTTCTCCACTCTTCCATATTCAAGAAAGAAAGTTTCTTGATTTTAAGATAGAAGAACAAAAACTTGATTTTATCTCTTGTAGTATATTTCAGATACAATAGATTGTAACAACGAGTTGTTATTATATTTAAAAGAAAATTTGTTTTTTTTCCTCCTCTCTTCTTTTATTTTGATTTGTTCAAAGTGTATGTACTAGTTGTATACATTTTGTTCAAATACTAAGCTAAATGTGAGCTTTGGCTACATAATATAGATTTGATAAAAAAGATATTTTGGTGATCAAACATCTTCTAGTAGCAAAAGAGTTTTATCAAAGGCAACTTAAATTTTTAGTCTTTTTACTTGGTTTATACATTTGATGAATTCGGTTCTAAAATGTATGCCTTTGCCTTTTTTTTTCCACTTTATTCTAAAAATTATGAGATGAACTTTGCAAACGAATATAATTCATAAAGACATGCAAAGTGTAATTGCATGTTTCGGTTAAACTAAAAATTTTTATAATCTCTATGTTTGACTGAGACCTAAAGCTCCCTTTAATCCAAAATTGCTTTGAACACTTCATATATTGAAGACTTGCTTCTTACTTACATATAAAATCGATACTAAAGACCTACATATAGCTAGCGTCTTATGACACTTTACATACCAAATGATCATTCATATCCATGTTTAATACTTACATATAAATCTAAGTAATCTTATCATAATATTAAATATCACACACATCTAAAACATAATTAATTAAAACTTATCCAAATACATTAACTTGACTCCATTATTTTATATATATTTGAGCCATAATTCTTAATTAACACAAAATTTAGGAGGTGCTGGTAGAAATAGATCAAACTTGTAGGGATACTCAAATCAAATTTCAGGAGGTAAATAGTAATTTTATCTTTTGTTATTTAACACAATTTAACATCTTTAAAATAGAAAATCTAACAGAAAGATGAAATAAAATAATATGATAAATTAGATGAGACAAATCGTATAATTTTTAAATCTTAAAAAAGTATTATACAATATGTCAAGCTGTCAAATATAATACCAAAAAGTTCATGAAATTGTATATGATTTAATTCATAAAAATATGTTCAAATGTCTAAATTTTGATTCAGGAGTGAAAATTTTATATTTAAATTAAAAAAATTCAAATGTAGTAGGCATCCAAACACTTAATTAAGTGTAATTTTTTTTTTTATCTCAACTATTCAATATTATATAATTCAGAAATTGCTAACTAAAATTTGGATTTGTGAGCACTCCTTCCCAAGTTTTAACAGTGTTCTATACCCATTTTGTTTTTTAAAATGAGGTATTTCATACCCTGACTCAAACTCAAGATGTCTAATTAACTAAGAGAGAATTGATCCTTACTATTCCATCTGATTACCTATTGGGGATAATAAGTGTAATTATATATTATATCAAATTAATTATTTTGATTTTATAGAGTGAAATATGATTATTTATAATGTACAAATAAATTCTGCATAATTAAATTAAAATAAAGAATTGGGATGAAAATATCTTACCTTGAGAAAGCCTTATAATTTCTTCTTCATGAACAAATTTTTTTTGAAAATTTTGTGTAGTCTTTTTTTCCCATGAAGAAATTAAATCCAATTGGGATATAATATTTCCTGGAGGTCTAATTATCATCAAACGATTAGCAACCCTTGGATCTATTGCTGCTTTTACTGTATAGGCTGCAACATCTTCCTCATAATTTAGCACAGCTACACGTCACCAAAAAAAAAAGATTATTTATATTAATTTTTTCTCCAATTTTAGAAGAAATTTAAATAAATTTTTAATAATTTGTCTTTTCCCTTCAATTAAAATATAGGGAAAAGTACAAAAAAAAATCTACATGTGATTTTACATTATCACAATTTTAATTATGAGTTTTTTTTTATTGCAAAAGAAATCGTGTTTTATGCACTAGTAAAGTCAAACTTTTAATTATAACTGCGTTAAAAAAAAAAAGCTGAGCTGACACTTATCTCCCTCATATATGGTGTTAGATGTTTATATCTCCCATGTATAACATCTGTTATCCATAATTCCCAAATGAAAAACCCTATAATAGAACCCTAAATTCTTGATCTACTAATTTCACGTTATGATATATATATATATCTATTTGAAAAACAAAGATGTCATTTTTTGACCTTAGAATGATTGAACTCTATTTTGATCTTGACAATCAAATTAAATGTTACTATATCTTCATCTAGTATTGTTTTGATAGTATACAAAGTTTCAAGTCAACTGGATTTGATTTACTTAGTGAATACATCGGTCAAATATTGAAGGATAGTTTCCCCCTCGGAAAAAGATTGCCCCTCAGAAAGTGCTCGATTCCAGCATTTCAAGCTTCAAGTCAAAAGTTTCAGAAAGTTGTCCTGATCGGAAAACATATTTTCATGATCAGGAAACTTTTGTCCCAATCAAAAAATTTAACTGAGACTAGCCGTTGAAGAAAATGACAAATCCAAGGCTGCTACGTGTAAGGCTCCAACGAATATATGAATTTCCCAACTGGAAAACTGTCTCTGTCAGACAACTTTTAGTGTTTGTACAAGAAGACATTAGAAAGAGTTTGACACTTATTTGTAACGAATAATTGGAAGGTAAACATTATTAATATACCTCCAAAAGGCCTTAGAATATAAGAGCTTAATTTTAAGTATGTCAAAACTCTTGCAATTTTATTTCTCATTTCTATTGTAAGAAAGGTTTAAGTGTTAACCTTAAACACTTGGATATAGGTTGTAAGAGTAATCATATAGAGAAAAACTCTTGTTTGGATTATGTGTGAGCCTGTTTACACAAATAATTTGTTGTTGTGTGAGCCATTAAAACATAAGGGATTTGGATTTGATGTGAGCTTTGAGAAAACACTTACTTGTGGGTGAGTTAGGAAAACTTTATAGTTATGAGTTAGCTAAGAAACTCTCTTGTAATCTCAAGTTGAGATAGTAGAACTCCCAATTGTGGTTGGGGAGAGGACTAAGATTTATTAACACCCGAACCTCTATAAATCCTTGTATGCAATCTTCTCTTACTCATTTACTTTCTATGTTTTATTTGCATATTACTCAAACACTTAAAGAAATCCATTAAGCTGAAAATTTCTATTTGCCACCAATTCAACCCCCCCCCCCTTCTTGGTGCGCCATCTTTCCAACACCATCATTGGAGGTGGAGAAATCATTGGGGTTTCACAACATAAGTAACAAAAGACTTAAATCTAGTTTTAGACACAACTAGACAAGGACTCCAAACATCATAATGGACTAACTCAAAAGGAAAACTGGCTTGGTAATTGACTCTTAGATTAGAGCTAACATTATGGTGTTTAGCAAACTGACACGACTCATAATCTAAAGACGACACTTTACAAAATTATGGAAAAAGTTTCTTGCGTAAAGGAAGAGAAGGATGATCCAACCTACAATGTGCCTCAAAAGGAGATATAACACCATAACAAACAATGGATTTGGGTATTTGTGTGTCAAGAATGTAGAGACCTCTAGACTCATATCCTTTACCAATAATCTTCTTCGTCATAAGATCTTGAAATAAGTAACAATCAGGAAAGAATGAGATGCAATAGTTAAGATTCAAGTTAATTGACTAATAGAAATTAAATTGAAAGATAAGTTAGGTAAATGTAAGATAGATGGCAAAGGAAGCGAATGGGTTGGGGTAAGTGAACCAGACCTGCGAACATAAGATGATGACCCATCTGCTAAAGTAATACTAGAGGTGGATGTAAGAGACTAAAATGTAGAAAATAGACTATAATTACCTGTCATATGATTTTTGGCACCAAAATCAATGACCCATTTGGAGAATGAGGAAATGAGACATGTATTACTTTGGTTTACCTAAATCAACAATAGTAGTGATTGGGGTGGATGAAGCTTCCAATGATTCCTAGTACTCAGAAAACTTGGCAAATTCATCTACAAAGATAAGAACTGACTTTTTAGAAACATCATTACAAGATAAAATATGAGCCAATTGAATTTTTGGAGTTATATTTTGAAGCTTCATATAATCACACTTCATATGTCCTAGCTTTTGCCAATAATGACATACAATTTCTCTCGAATCCTGTATGCAAGTTTCAAAACTTTGGATCCTCTTCCTTTGTTGCCATTCCTAGGTTGGGACCTCCTAGGCTCATAATTATTATTTCGGCTAACAAGAGCACATTGAATTGCATAGGTGTACCTTCAGTACGAAGTATCCTACTAAAAACATCTTGTAAGGAGTAAATTTTAGAACTTGAGAGAATTTGAGATTTGGCAGTCTCAAATTCAAAAGAAAGACCAGCCAGAAAACTCATGACAACCATATACTCTCTTTGATTCTGCTGAACTTTCACATCACAACTAAATGGTAGCAACATATTAAGTTCCTTGTAGGTTTTCTTAAAATCCATAAAATAGCTAGTAAGAGACTTATTTTGTTTCTTTGCATGGTAAAAAGCTTGGCATACATAATAAATGCGGGAAGTATTCCATTTTCCAGAATATAGAAATCCAGGTAATTCTTTAACAAATTTATAGTGATTAATTAAACCAATTACCTCACTGTCAATCGAATTTTGAATCTATAAGAATAGTTGAGCATCCTCCCTTAGCCATGTTTGCCTTGTTTCATTTTTAGGTGGATCCTCAATCATATGAGTATCCTTGTCGATACTCCGCAAATAAAGCCGAAAAATTTCACTTCAATCCAAATAATTCGAGCCATTGAGCTTGTGTTCAGTGGTTTTAGACTTCACTAGAATCCTATCAGATACCACTACTCCTTTTTTATCCAACATACCTCAAAGAGAATAATTATAGGCTAGAGATTCAAAAGACCAAAGTCAGTAAGCAAAATTGACTTAAAATCAAATTACCTAAAAAAATTAGAAGCTGGTAATAGCTTCCTGAGACCCACACAAAAGTCAAAGACAATACTAAATAATCTGAACTGATGAACAAAATCTAGATAGGAGTATAGGAACTTGTGGCGGTGTATGAGGCTCACTCGCTGAGAGTCAGGTCACCGGATTCTGGTAAAAGGTTAATCAGTAGGTGATGCTTCTCTCTAGGCAGGCGGTGACAACAACAGACCACCTCAAATGTCTCGAAGATGCAGAGATTGAATCTCTCTTTTCCCTTGATGATGAAGCAGATGACAGAGCACTCTTTGCAACAGAATTTTCAGACTCTGACACAGATTCCAATTCTGATGAAGACCCTATGTTTCATGACTCATATCCATCATCTATTCACACTATCATTCCTTTTCCCATATTACCTGATGACCCCTTTTCAACCAGTTTGACACTTACTACACCTTTTTCCATTTGTTCTACCCAACCTTCACACCCAGTTCCATTAGTCCCTATCTTTGTGTATCCTCATAAGTATACTGATCCCATCAAAGTCATTGCCCTGATTGACACAGGTGCACACATCTCAATGATGAATCCAGCCATCCTCCCTAATCGTTACTGGACCTCTCATACCCAACAGTTCCAAGCCGCTGGTGGTAAGATCTTCCAAACTACATTGAAAACCAGAAACCCTATCAAATTACAGTTTTTTCCTAACTTGTATACATGGACCCATGTTCTTGGTTCAAATCTACCTGATAAGGATTTGATCCTTGGATTTGATATCTACTATAAGTTACATAAATTATCTATCCTTCCTACTGGTTTACAATACAACCATCAGATACTACCATTCACCACTACCCCTTCTTTGTTTACCCTTCAACTTTCCTTAACCTTGTCCCCTGTCTTGATTCAAGAGTTACATGACTCCTGTTGTGCATCCTCACACACTGAATTTCTAAAAAAACATTCATCCCCACTATGGACCAGACCAGAGTTTTTCATTACCTTTAAGGATCATGCAGATGATAATCCTACCAAGGCTACCCATCTGGGAATGAATCCTGAAGAAATGCACCTGGCAGTTCAAGAATGTTCACAACTCCTTCAAGAAGGATTGATTCAGTTGACAAAATCCAATTGGGCTTGTCAAGCCTTCTATGTCAATAAGAGATCAGAACAAGTTTGTGGAAAGAAACGCCTTGTCATAGATTAGAAGCCATTGAACTAGTTCCTTCAAGATGACAAGTATCCTCTCCCCAGGATAGATTCAATGTTTCCTTTCATGGCCTCGGCAAAGATATTCTTAAGGTTTGATCTTAAAGCAGGATTTTGGCAACTAGGAATTATTCCTGAAGATCGTTACAAGATAGCTTTTTGTATTCTAAACCATCACTATGAATGGACTGTCATGCCATTTGGGCTTAAAGTCGCCTTATCACTGTTTCAGAAAGCCATGATCCGCATCTATGAGCCTCTCCTCCATACGGCCCTCATTTACATAGACGATATTCTTCTATACAGCCTAGACTTAGCCTCTCACTAAGAGACTATCCAGAAGTTTATTGAACTTACTAAGGCCCATGGTGTTATGCTCAGCCCATCCAAGATGCAATCGGCCCAGCCCACAATTGACTTTTTGGGCATGCAATTCCAAAATGGCTAGTACAAGCCTCAGCCTCACTTGGCTCAACCTCACTTGGCTCAAGACCTTCTCAAGTTTCCAGATAGTAACCTGACAATCAAGTAGCTTCAACAGTTTCTCGGTATTGCAAATTATATCTGACAATTCATCGTGCACAACAGTAAGCTGACAAAGCCTCTTTACCAGCTTTTGAAAAAGAAACCACCTCCATGGTCGACAGTTCACACCAAGTTAGTACAAGCATTGAAGTCCGTTACTCAGACTTTACCCCACCTTCAGATTCCTTCAAATGGTAAAAGGATTCTTCAGACAGACGCGTCAGATGAATATTGGGGAGCCATCCTATTTGAACAGACAACAGATAAGAAAGAAATTTATGGCTATGCAAGTGGACACTTCAAGGATAGTGAACTTTACTATCACTCCATGTTTAAAGAGATTATTGTAGTCAAGTATGCCATCAAGAAATTTGAATTTCACCTCATAGGTTTTCATTTCCAAGTGGTAATGGATTGTTCATCCTTTCCACGTATGCTGAATTTCCGACAGAAAACTATTCCACATCCACAATTGCTTCGTTGGAAAGAGTGGTTTAGCAAATACAGTTTCGACGTCCAGCATATAAAAGGAGATAAAAATCTCATCCCTAATTTTTTATCCAGACCAAAGCAAACTTCTCTCATCCTTCCTTCCATTGAAGTACCCTTCATTTACATGGCATCCAGTTCAGTAACCACTACAGCTTCAAGTTCCAATCCACCAGCTCAGACACTTTCAGATTTTCCTCCAGGATGTCCAAAAGGCCCTGACCTTCGACAGATTCGAAGTTTTGCCCAGAATATGCTATTCACCTATCTAGCTATGTTCCATAATTCTCTTGGTCTACCCAGAGAGATGATTTACTTTCCCGCTGAACACCCATGGATTATTGTGTATCAGCTTAGTACTCAGCTCATATCCCTCAAGCAACTTTGGTACTTATGGTGTCAGTCAACTCTTTACTACCATGCAGTACAGATTGAGCTCATTCCATTTTTACCCTTCCTTCTTAATCGAGATAATTCTCAGTCTCCGCAGCTCAGATTCCTTACTTGGTTCCAGCCCCTTCGATACTGGAAAAGATTATTTGCAGACATCATTGCAGAACATCCTTTCAAGCCAGGAGTTCCTTCTTAGATTACTGTAATCCTGATTTTCCATCGCCTATACACTCACATAATGGGTACTCAAATCACAGTTGCAGTTGTTCACTCTCAACTTTGGAAAGTTTTCCTCCGCCATCCACAGTTGATAAAGATTGAATTAGTTCGTAGATCACTTCACCAAGAGTTATGTCACCTCAACAATTTTGGTAACTTCCCTCCTCCAAGTTCTACCTCCATTGGTCCTGATATTTCTCAGCATATCAAAATGGTTCCATGGCCTCCTTTTCTCCAGCCTCGACTTCATAATGAAGACGAAGACATGAACTACGAACCAGACTCACAAGAGCCTGATGAAGTTACTCAGCCTCCTTCTCAAGTCCAAGAAGTACAGTCTGACAATAGGCCTCCAACCTTCTCGGCCCATTTTGATTTTCAGTTTCATACAGACCAAGATATAAACTTTCAGCAGTATCAACCCTATCCAGTTCGGCCCAATTCTGAAGCCCATTCAACAGTCACTCCACCAGCAGATGATTTTGATTTCCCACCTGATCTTGATGATGACATCCCACTGGCAGATTCCCCTCTGGCCCTTAAGGATTTGAATATGTACTCTCCATAAGGAAAAGCAGATGCCCACTTCAAGTTGTCTGCCATATCGCATAAATAAAGTAGCTACAGTTCAACTACAGTGTGTATTATTTGTATAATTATACGTGTTAGTGCATTTAGCTTTTTATCCTGTTACTGTTTGTAACTATTTACATTTCCTATTTAGGAATATGTGACTTAAGCAGTGATGTTTTAGTCACCTGCCTTTAGCCTATATATACCTTCTCATTTCATTTGAGAAGTCAGGATGTAAAAACACTAAGCTTTGATTACTAAGTAAAGATGTTTGCTTAAAACACATCTCTTCTCTTCTCATATTCAAAGTTTCTGATTCAGTTTGCTGGTCAATCAATGTTTATCCAATATAAGTTAAAGTTTTGAAGAATCAAACGATGCAGATCAATACTGATTAACGAAGTGTTCATTGTAGCTCCTGAGTGTTGAGCTGATGAACTTATAGTTGAAAGGTATTGTGAAGCAACTGAGAGGACCTTGAAGCTTCCAGATATGACAAAGGAGATCCATCCATTGGTCTATTCGGAGAACCCTTCGGCAAATACGAGTATATCGTTTCCTATTCAGCTCCTTCCCATTACACCAACCCTTTACCTTGGTGTAATGGGAAGGAGTTGAATAGGAAACGATATAGTTGTATTTGCCAAAGGGTTCTCCCAATAGACCAATGGATGGATCTCCTTTGTCACAGCAGACAAAGATTGAATCAGTTCGTAGATCTGACGAATCTGTCTGAAGAATCCTTTTACTAGTTGAAGGAATCTGAAGGTGGGGTCAAGTCTGAGTCACGGACTTCAGTGCTTGTACTGACTTGGTGTGAACTGTCGACTATGGAGGTGGTTTCCAAATGCTCTTGTAAATCGAAGAAATAAAAAAGGTATCACAAGTGGCCTTCGAAACCCTAATCTATCAAATTAACAGATAGCCCAAATCTAGAAATAAAATTTCCAAACCCAAATCCCATTCTATAGCTCTAATATATTGTACACATATATATACATGCTAGGGTGTCTACAATTGGAAACTAGAATCCTTACAATTACTCTTAATTATATGCCTAAATTACTTCCTCTGATCCTACATAATCTATAACATGTACAAAAGTAGAAAATAAACTTGAATCTAAGACATATAGGCTTCCAATTAGCTTGCCAACTGCTATCACCTCTTTAATCTTTTGGTCCTGTAGCAAACAAGAGTTGGGATCAAACAAAAATATTATATCTGCAATTTTAATCAGTTTGCTTACCGATAAAAGGTTGTATTTGAAACTTGGTATAAGGAAAACATCTGTGAGATTTAGTTTGGAATTCACATTCACCTATCCAATATGTTTTACCTAGGTGGTGGTTCCATTGGGAAGATAAACAGGTATATAAATGTTTGTAGTGTAGGAATAGTTATGAAATTGACATTAGAACATGTGGCTTGATGTCCCAGTATCTATAATCCAAGAACCTAACTTAAGTGGATCGAGACTATATATAACATAGTGAATAACCTTATTTCCTGCTTACTTAGCACAAACTCCATAGGCAAAGTTTACACATGGCTCATCTTGCACCATCTTGCCTTTCATATACCTTGCCATTTCTTACTATATGATATAAGCCATTGACTGGCAAGTATTTCCCTTATCTGTATGACTATGACTTTGAACATCCAGTAGAGTATTAGTAGTGTCAACATCCTTTGCCATATTAGCCATGTTCCTTTTCACCCTTAGCTTCCCCTTTTCTTTCATCTCCTTGTACCAACTTAGATAACAATGGATCTTAAAGCAAGTCTCTCGAAGATGTCCACTGGTGTTGTATAAATCACCTTTATCTTTCTTAAATTGTCTTCCCTTCTATCACCTTTCCCATTCTTAGAATTACATACTTTAAAAGCCATTAAAGTATTACTCTTATGAAATTCAATTCCTACATTGATTTCTTTCTACTTTTGAATGCTTATAAGCATAGAATATGCCTTATTCATTGTAGACAGGGGATCTATAAACATGATTTGGCTTTTTACCATATCATATGCTTCATTTAGGCCTGTCAAGAATTCAATTGACCTTGTATTTGAGTACATCTCCTCAATGGCTTTATCAATGCCATAAATGCACCTACTGCAAGTATATCTAGGAATTGGTTACAGGCATGTGAGTTCATCTTAAAGCTTCTTTAACTTGTTAAGGTACTGATCAATGGTCAATTCCTTTCTATGCCACTAATCCTATTTCTCTTTGGATATGGAAGAGTAAAGGTCTATTACTTTCTCCATGCCTCTGCTTAAGCTCAAGTCATAGTTCCCTCGCTGTATCAATATACATAAAGGATTCAACAATCTCCTTAGAGATCAAATTCAAGATCCACAAGATGATCATCCAATTGACTCTTCACCATTGTGCGAGATCAGGATCATTTGGAACAGGTTTTATATACATACCATCGATAAAGCCAAGCTTCACTTTATCTTCAAGAGCTATCTTCATAGATCTGCTCTATGATAGATAATCCCTTCCATTAACCAGATTCATCACTAAGGACATGCTAAGGTGATCAAAATTATATAGGAGAAGAGGATTGCCATTATTGTACTCCATGGCATAATCTACAGCAAGTAGAGATCAAGAATTCTTTATTCAAATATGAAATACCACAAGTATCGAGAGGGGGTAAATTGGTGATTTGAATGGAAAAGTAAAATTAAAAATTGAGCAATAAAGATCAAGAGAACACAATATACTTATAAAAGGCCCAATCCTCTTAACCTACTCCTCTCCCCAACTTTAGTTGAGAGGTTTAATCCACTATCAATCTACTTCAAAGTGTAGATTAAACCCTTACAAGGTTAATTAAGCTAACCAAGTGTTTTAAACCTAAAGCTCACACTCAAACCCTTACAATGAGTATTAATTTCCCAATCCAACACTTAACAAAGAAAAAAGCTCAATAACACTCAAGCTTTTAAAAGATTACAAAAGAGAAATTAAGAATGGTAGTTGAAAATAATGAATGCTGAAGCTCAAGAAGAATTAATGCTCATAAAATTAGTTCTCTTACATGTGGAAGGCATAAATGAAGACCTTTTATACTTCCTCTGAGAGTTGGAACCGTTAGAGTTTTAATGCAAAACTATCCATTGAGCTACCTTTAAAATAGAGTATGCTGCATTTAATGCAGGGAGTCATAAGCATGACTCGGGATAATCATGAGCATGACTATGACTGGCTTTTAATTGAAAGACTCGCCTTTGATAGTCATGGGCATGACACTCTGCTTAGCTGTGACTCTAGGAATGAACCAAGTGGGGAACCATTCTGGATGTTTTTAGTATAAAGTCACGAGCATTACTATTGGCTTGGTTATGATCCAACTTGTGATCCTGGTTGTGAAAGCTTCCAAACTTGAATTTTTAACTTAGTCTTTGATTATATTGATCTTGACTTATGTATTGATCTAGAAAACAACCTTTAAAAAAAAAAATACTTGGCGGAGTTTGTTTGCTTTCCAATTAAAAGCAATCCCAATCACACTTAAACAATTGAAATTGTTAGATTACTATTGCTTACTTATTTGTGATCATCAAAATTATTAGAATATCTCTCAAGGTTCAATAGAATCAATACACAAAGTCGAACAAAGAAGAAGTAAAACTTACATCAGAAGAGAGAAGATCAAATCCTACTATGATACCATTAACATATTCAAGCTTCAAGATTGGTAATCGCCATTGACATTACCTCAATTGTTCATCAATTGAGAGAAAAGTATAACACAGGAAAACTGGAAATGAAACCTCTCAACTCTTTCATTGATAACCGCTGTTCTTATATACAATTTATCTACCAATTAACGTGTGCCACATAATCTAAGAATAACAAACTAACAAAGATTCTCTAACTACTTCTAACTACCTTGTTGACTCAGCTACTTTACTTAGCTAACTTCCACAACTACTAAGCTCTGCATAAATTTCATATATAAGAATTTGTACAGTATTACAATAAGTGATCCCAAAAAATTAAGAGAATGTTTGGTTAATGAAAAAATAGGGTCGGAATGAGAATGTAAATAAGTGATTTTTATTGTTAATGTTTGGTTAGAAAAAAAAAAAAAAGAAGTGTAATGGGAAGGAGATTTTCATTTCAATGGGAATCACCCTTCCCCTCTCTCCACAAAGAATAAATATTTCATTTTCGTGGGAATCAACTTAAAATAGTTAAAATATAGAATATCCTAATTATTATGCACCTTCTACTTAATATATATTTTTATTTAATGTATTTTATTATAAATTATAATTATTTTTTAATTTTTCAATATATTTACTCTTAATTAATATTAGAAAACAACATGAAAAATATATAATTCTAATAATATTAATTTATTTTTCAACAATGATAAAATTAAAAGTGTAATTATCTTAAATAAGTATAGAATACATATTTAATTTGAATTATCCTATTGTTGATTTGCAAATATATTGTATAAACATGATAATTTAATCACTTATGCAAATGAAATTTTATTCTTATTCTACGTATAAGAAGTTTTCTCCTCATACGGCGCGAGAAAAATCATTCTAAGTTTTGTATATGTATAGAATTAGAGTGTCAAATAGATCCATAAAATCATCAAATCAATTAAACTAGGATTTAAATAACTATGATTTAAATTTGTATTTTTGTTTACAAAGAAAAAAAAAATCATATGAACTCTCCTAACTTAAGTTGGATAACTTTCAAATAGGTCAAAGGAAACCCTTTAGGCATTTTATGATATATAAGGACCACTACTACGAAGAGTACTACATCTTTGATCGTGAAAGATCGATTGTTTGTTGAACCTTGTGAATTGCGTGAAAGTAAGATACTCCAAAATCGGGAGTCCAAGAGTTTTATAAAACGTTCTTGATAAAAAAAATGTGAATGAAAGATCCCACTGATTTCCTTTTATTCCTATTTACATTCTCATTTCTATCTTTAAACTAAATACCTCCTATATATATATATATATATATATATATATATATATATATATATATATATATATATTACTTAGCTAGCAATTATAGGTATACGGGTAACCCCAATTAATATATTTTCTGGTTCTGTCACTGAGAGAAGTATTAATTCTGTTTGACAAATCTGAGTTAGTTTGATTATTTTGCCAATTTTTGGATTGAATATGTGCAGTAAAGCGAGCAATATATGAGTTTTTGCAAATTATAGCTAGGTATTTGCTATATGGGTTTGTAGGTTTTGTTGAGAATATATTCTGATTTTCATTTAAATTTCAATTTTGACAAAATATGGGTATCTGCCATTAAGAAGAAGAATATGGGTATTTGCCACTCAAAAGAAGAATAAGGTGGTGAAGATGTCTGTCACTAAGATTTTCTCCTTATTTGTATTTACACTGATTGTAAAGGAAGAACAATGGAGTTATCCATATTTTCTCCTTTACCGTCCATTTTTCTTTCAAGGTGATTGTAGCAATGGAAGGAGGAGTTGAATGGAACAGTAAGCGACAGCTTTAGCATTTAATGGTTACCATTAGGAAAGAGATGAAATTTTTTTAACGGTGCTAAAGGCTGAATTCTTTTTTTTTTTTTTAAATTGAATTTTATTTTTTTAAAATTTCATTTAACATGCCACATAGGATAATTAGTAGACAATTTAGGAAAGAGATTGTCTATTAACAACACATCAGTGCTAATTGAGCTTTTTTTTTTTTTAAACATTGTTAATGGCACAAATTATAAGACTCAACTTAATAAATAAAAAAACTTCACACTTAAAATTGTAAAAGCATTTAAACCATATATAATATTTTTCCTTATAATATATTCATATTTTTTGTATAAAAGATTCGATTAAAGATTTGAAATCGAAATCTCATAGTCCTCATCACCATATGAATACAATATATAAAAACTTATTGGTTATAATATGTTTATTTTTAGCTTATTAGAGATATTGCATATTATGGAATGAAATTTCTCATATATATATATATATAAATATATATGTGTGTGTGTGGGTGGGGGGGGGGGCCCAGAAACTTACCCTTAGCTTCACCACTGCCATAAACAATGAGATCCTTGGGTTTGTTACGTGGATGAAGAAGGTAATCCACGAAATAAGCAGCTAAACAGTTTGCAGAGACAAAAGTGTAAGGAATCCCAGCAGCTTCTGTGGCCCTTCTTATCTTGCGTTTGTTGGCCAATACTGCTTCGAAAGGGGGCAGCCCCCTCACTCTATCCGCTTCGCTCCCGAATTCCGAAGGAATAAATCTCTGCTCCTTTCCAAAAACATGCCTACAATTAGTAATAGTTCCAAATTCTAACCAATAATTGAACAAATTATTGATGTAGTGGTATTGAAAGTAGACAATGGCTGTTTATCTTTGCGGTATATAGTCGTCGACCCAAAAGTTCAATTTAGGGAACTAGGATATAATTGAGTCGAGTTGATATAGTGTGAAATTCAAGCTCAACTCAATTAAAAAACTTGAAGTTTGAATTTGACTCAAACTTGATTGAGTTTTTTTTTACTTGTTTGAAACTCAACTAAAAAAATGTTGCTCGAATTTTTTGATAAAACTTAAATCAACAAAAAAAAATTTAAAAATAATATACTTAACTCAAACTCAACTATAGTTAATTTGGCTTGATTAAGCTCGCGAGCCTTATAAGTCATGTATTGTGATACTCAAACTTAACTTGACAAACTACTCGAGCTTAAACTCGATTAGATTAATATTGAATCGAATTTGAATATTTTACTACCCGATTTTGAGTAATTGGCGAGTAGTATGACTCATTTACATCCTGAGGAGGACAAACTTATATATTTGGAAAATTACTATTTACTCCATATTGTTTAACATAATATACTAGTAACTTCTGAAATTTGAAAAATATACGATTTACCCCATCTATTTTATTTTTATTGAACTATATAGTCATTCTGTTAAATTTTAAGGTATTTATTTTTAGTAAGAACGAATATAAAATAAACTTATAATAGAATATTAGTGCAATATATCAAAAATTTGGAAGTAAATAGTATAATTTTCAAATATAAAAAAATATTAATATATTATGTCAAACCACTAGGAGCAAATCTTAAATTTTTCAAAGCTCATAGAGTAATAGTGTAATATATCAAACCACATGGATAAAAGTCATTTTCTTTATATATTTTCATTATAAAATCCTATTATATAATAAACTTATAAAATAAATATTTCATATCTAAATATAAGGTTTGAAAAAAAAAGTAACAAGTTAAAAGAGCTATTGTACTAAAATACAATATAAATAAATCTAATTTTTGTTTTTAAAGGGTGATTTTGGATCAATGAGGAGGGATTGAAAAAATAATAATATAAAAAAGGCTAAATTAACTTTAATAATTTTATTTGGAATAGAGGGGGGTATCAGTGGGCCCTCTTAGCCCATGTATATCCGCCAATGGCGGTATAGGCTATTCACAACTATGTTTAGACATTTTTAAATATGACAAAATACATTTTCATTTTCATTTTTAACGTGTTTGAGGGAATGTTTGATATTGTTATTGAATATTTTAAAAGTAGATTTAAAAATTTTTATTTAATTGACTAATTTTTTTAATTTTTTATAAATTTTTTTTCAAACAAGTTTCTGGAAAAAAATATTTATTTATCTGCTTTTACTAAAAACAGTTTTTAAAATTCAAAAAAATTAAAAATTTACAAAAAAAATTTTCTATAGGCGCTTTTCCAAATGCAATGTCAAAACAATTTTATGCATGCTAATATGTACACAATTAAATGACACAGACTTAGAAGGATATGAATTTGAGCTTAATGGATATGAATTATAATTGTATTAATACCATCATGGTTTTAAATAACAGTTTTACATATCATATCGGTATTGGAATCAGTTTAATGGTATTGAACTAAATCAGATTGAATCGGGCCGTATCGTCTGTTGGCATTGTAAATTTTAAAAACATAACTCACAAAAAAACTTTCATATTGTATCTCGTATCATATCGGTACCGGAATCAAACATTACGTAACATATTAGATGATATTTAAAACCATGAACACGATTAAAACACGAAAAAAAATAGTGTCATAAACTGATTTTACTTACTTAACCTATTAAGATACAATTAAATATGATTAAAAATATATAAAAGATTTAATTATTTTAATGTCAAACTATATATAATATTTAAATATATATTATAATATTTTAAATATTTATAATATATTTATATATAATAAATTTATAATACACTGTGTTAAAATTAATTGTATTATTATATTATATATATAAAATAAATATAAATAAATATTGTATAACTATTGTCTTTATAATTATATTAATATTTGTGTCTATTTGTGTATAATCATATCTCGTGTCATATTATATATATACATGTAGATACATTTAGTTGACCGTATTTAATATTTTCGTGTCATATAACATATATACGAGACATAATACTATTAGACACTATATGATATAAGATACAATACAAAATAATATACGATACAATTAGACACAATACAAAATAAAATATAATATGATTAGATATTGTACAGGATAATGTTTATCCAAGCTAAATAATTCTTTGGAGTGAGTTTATCATAAAAAGAATGAGAGGAATTCGATTTGAGAGGGATAGAGTTAGAGGATTGATTACTTGGAATAATCAACATGATGGAGTAGTTTATGGCTCTGATACCATATTAAGAGAAGAACAATATATTAAAATAATATTGCATTGCCATTAATATTCAAGTATATATTAGAGTATATATAGTATGTACACAAATACAATTAGAATTAAACTAGAATTGAACTATTGGTTGCTGGATAAATATTATCTTGTACGAATACGATATGAATTGTTAGCTCTACTAATATGTGATTTGTCAACTTGCATGACTAAAAACCGATTGAATTATTACCCATATATAAATTGGATTATAGGAATCCTCAAAGGAAGGGAAAATTTTCAGTTTGGTGTATTGCAAAAACATTTTAAAATTTTAGAGTGGAAAATCAGAAAATTCTAGGTTTAGAGTATCTCATTTTTAAGGTAGTTTCTTTTGACTTGGTATGGGAGAGATTTTGTGTGCCACTTAGACCGATACACAGAAGCTTCAAATTTTTTTTTTAATTATTTTATAAATTATGGGCCTTAAAAATGTGTTAGATATTTATCGTTATCCTTAATTTCCCATGAATATGTGCCCACATATTTGCTTCTGGCTTGTTAACGTCAATCACATACATAATGTGAGGAATCAAATATTCGCTATTATATCTAGCATTGTCCCTATGCCTTATAGCCCCAACATCAAATGTTTCGTCCCCACACACACATCAATGTCATCCTTCCCACCATTTTTAAAATGTTCAACATTAGATCTATTTTGCTAGGATTTAAATGAAACAAGCCACTCGCAAACTATTTAGATTTCAATTCAAAAAAAAACTCGATTAAGATCGTTTATTGAGTTTAAATCCGATCTCAAAAATTTTATCAAATCAATTTTGAATATAATACTGTTTAGTTCATTAGCTCGTATATATATTTGTTTAAAAGATCGCAAATATATTTGCTGCTAGTTTAGAGCTTGTTTAAGATTTATTTATATTATATTTTGTTATCAAGGTCAAACTCGAACTTGAGGTTTTATCATTATTTATTAACAAATCGAATTTGAGTTTTTATCATTATTAGTTAATAAGTCGAATTCAAACTAAACTCGTTAAGTATATATAATAAACGAGCTTTTGTAAGCCAAGATCGAGCCGCTCGTAAACTCAATAATTTGAAATCAGCTGAACTCAAACTCAACTATAAAAATTCAAATATGTAATATATATAAACTAACCAAATTTAAACTCATCAATATTCAGTTCGATTGAGTTCAATTTCAATCATGACAATCTAAGATACCAATGAATTTTAGAGTGGATCACTTGGAACGTAAAAGTAGCAAATCGTACTGTTCACAAACTATGATTCTGATACCATATAAAATTTGGTATCAATAGCAAATAGACTTTGACGGAATTTTTTCCAAAAGTTAGCTCTTCAATCTCTCTCCACAAATCTTTGGTAGAAGAACTATGGATGAAAGACTCAACTATGTCTTTAATCATAGCATTTAGTATCCAAGATGTCACCATAAAATCGGCTCCAGTCCACTGCTCGTACGCCTCTGTTCCTTCCTTTGGTATCTCTTCATCCGACTCGATGAATGACAACATGTTTTTCGCCCTCAAGGCTATCTTCATGGATCTACTCCATGTAAGATAGTTATTTCCGTCTAGTAAGTTTGTCACAAGGACCATGCCTGTATTATCCAAGGCTTGCAGATATGAAGATCCGCCACTGTTACCAGATCAAATCTCTTCTATTCTGCGATCGTTGCTACTCCTCGATTCACTCATAGTGACATGACTATTCAGAATATCAGAGAATAGAGGACCTCGATTTTAACGAGCCTGCTTCTCTTCTTGTTTTGTTCTATCCTTTTCTGTTGTTTGTCCTCTTTTGTCTCTTTTTGGATTGGTGGGTCTGTTTAGTTCTGTTTTTTGCTTTGTTTTTTTGCTCTTTGGCTTTTTCTCTTCTTGTCTTGTTCTCTTTTGACCGAAAGCAAGTGCTTGTCTTGCTCATGTCAATATGTTTAGTTTATACGGAGAGTTTTTCATCCCTTTAATATCTGATTAAGGTGGTTTTTTCTCTTATTCTTTTAATAAAAAAATTTATGGCTCATAAAGAAACAAGAAAAGCTAGAATGGCAAATGTGCAATTATCAAGAATTAAGTAGAAAAATTCGAAATAACAAGCTCTGATACCATGTTAAGATTCGGAGAGTAATGGAAATACTGAATCTTCCATTAATGATCAAGAAAGCTACTCTCTATTTACCTCCCTAACAAACTTTCCCGCTAAAATGAATTGAACCCGAGCTAACAACTCGACACCGTTTATAAGCCTCTATTAAGACTGCTAGAAAAGAAATTGTGCAGAGATAAATACTTTGATACTTCTACTTCCTACTCTGCTCAAGTACATACAAACTCATCAGTTGTTCGCCAAATTTACTAGCAATCCATGAATCACATACATTTTAACTCACGTTTCCAATACAGATATGCACTTTTTGGATGCATTTTATAATTCTAAAAATTAGAAATACATTTCGTTTAATTAAAAATGCATTTTTTCTTCCAAAAAACCTAAAACTTATCCATGATATCAAATATTGCTCAACATATTTGATTAAATGTCATTTTTATTTAATTTTATATAAAAATATTAACTTGTAATTATATTTTTAATTTAATTATTTATAAATTTATCCCTATATTTTTAATATTTATATGTTTCCTTCCCTACATATCTGTATTCTATATTTTTTATAAACATTCTTTTCTAATATCTGTATCTATGTCCGTGTTTGTATTATATAGATGGCAAACAGGCACTAAGTATGGTTCAACTAGCGCAAGCTACCCTAAATTAGTATGTTTAATTAGTATGTGTAAATGCCCAGTGTAGCAGCGCTGATCCCATTAACTAATCCGTTTGAAAAAAAAAAATTAATTAGTATTTTTTTTTTCATTTACATTAAATTGAGAAATATCTTCAAAAGGGAGTTCATCTACCTTTATATTGCCGGCTTCTTTCATGGCAGAGATTAATTTGAGTTGGTCTAGATATTGAGGAACTGCAAGAGTGGAAATCACTATATCTACTTGTTGAATTACTGAAACAAGCTTTTCATGCTCATCTAGTTCCCCCTGCACACACGTTAATGAAGTAGCCTTGATTATTAACTTTAGCTCAATCAATAATGAATATTTACTAGAGATTTTGCAAAAAGAAAGTAAAAGATATATACTTGGAATATAGTAACTCCAAGGGATTGAAATTCTTCGTGCAGTTGTAGCTTAGCACAGTTGGATTTTGATGTCAAAGGGCGAACATAGGCAAAAGTAGGATGGGCCATGGATATGCTTGCCTTCACCATGAATTTGCCTAGATACCCAGTTGCTCCAATTATCAATATCTTACTTCTCTCATTTGCAAAAGCCATTAATTGCTATCCTCCTTCCTCTAATAGCTTGTTCTTTATGCTTTAAATGCTTGACCCTCTCAGAGTGCTTTTGTGGCCTTATATAGAAGAACAGGGCATTTACTTAATTATGCATGTGTGTCACGCTTCAATTGTATTCTAGTACCCATCACAATGCGGTAGACAAGCTTGTAAAAAATAAAGAAAAGATGATAGCATACAAGATACCAATGGAGACAATCTAAGAGGGTGAATGAGTTGATTACAGTTTAATCAGAATTTTTGAATTCGAAATCTAGATATGCACTCCGAAAGTGTTTTTCCGCCCTTTGGAGTCCTATCATGCTTTGAATTAATTGGACTACTTTTAATACTAAATTAAAAACTAAAAAAGAAAAACTAATAGAAACAATTAATATTTCCCTCATCAAAGCATACTCTATAGTCGGGATTGATCGAGCTAAATAAATATATTAAATAGGATTTTTTTTATTTATTTATAGCTAGATTCGGTTTACAATAAATCAAACTAATAAAATAGTGTTATATAAATTATATTACGTAATTAGCATTCACTCATTAATTTGGTTTGCATAAATTCGACTTTTTCAAATATTTTATGTAACATTCTTACTTAATTGATATCAACTATACTTAGAATTTGGCTGACGGAAAAAAATGAAATTTAATGATTTTTATGAAAAAAAATAAATTATTAAAAGTATAATAACTTTTGATATAATTAACCCTAAAATATATAGTACCTGACAATCTAATTTTATTAAACTTAGGTTCTTATGATGTATATTATTTATTATTGTAAATATATTTTACTAGCAGGTAGTTCACGCATTGCTTTGGAAGAAAAATTGAGACAATAAATGGAGCAAATAATATGAAATATAGAACTATAATATAACCTAATAAATACTAAAACAAAATACGGTATTTGCGACGAAACATTACGTCCATAAAAGTCAAAATATAGTCGCCAAAAATATTCCAAGACGAAAAAGTTTTGTTGCCCACTTCGTCGCAAATCGGTGACAAATATTTTCGTTGACAATAACATTTTTAGCAACAATACAGTCATTTGGTTTCCAATGATTTCAATTTCTAGGGACGAAAATCACATATAGTCACTGAAGTATACGAAGTCAAGGACCATTCTTTGTCCTTAATAATATAATAGTCGATGAATTTCAAATATTTGATAGCAAATCAAAAAATAAATTTATTTGCTTTGGCTTTTTGCAACGAAAAATAGTTTATATTTTGTCACAAAAGACATATATAAAATCTACCCAAAAAAAAAGATATATATAATATTTTATTCATTAATTTGTTTATATAATTTATTTCTTTTTATTTTTTCTTCCTTAATATCATTTCTCTATCATTAAAAGTATCATTCAAATCACATCATAAACGGTAAATAAAGAGAACAATAAAAAATTACTGAATATAGGGCATATTTGCACAAAAAATGTTCATTGTCATTGTGATTGGAATACCTACATACACCCTTAATATTCTAATAAAGCTAATGATATGAATTTCATGTCCTACGACGGAGACAATCTATCTATAGCTAACAGGTCAATCTGAGCCTAATGGGCCAGAATAACAAACAATTACTCTGGTTATATGAACCATAGAATCCATCTCCCAGGAACCAAAAATAAGCAAAACAAGGTGTATTGGGCATTTGTATGTGAATGAGCTTCACATATGCATGTGACAGTTAGCATAAGCTAGCTGTGGATAAATTGCAGTGGCTTGTTTTTATTCCTATTTTGTGATCTCATATATCTCATCACGCCATAAAACCTTAACTGTCCAATAACAAAGTTAAAGTGCTTAAATTCTCGAAAAGCATACAAGAAATCACCCTATTAATGAATAAATTAATAAACAATTCCTCAAACCAGTTTCCCTAAATGAGGCTATAGATTTCCCAAACCGCATTGAGTTTAACATAACTAAATTTGCCTAAACTGAGTGTAGGCAGTCAACTAAAATTCTAAACAAAAACTGAATAAGATATTCATCATCACTGGCAGAGTTTAAAACAATAGCAGCAAACAACACCAAATTTCATTATATCAATAAAATCACCATACTATCACAGCTACAAAAGCATACCTTGTGATATAATCATGGGAGCGAAACACATATTAAATCAGCATCAAGCCTAGTTCAATGCAAAGTAATGACAGAGCCACATTCATCTAAGGGAGCAGATTTTTTAAAATATATGAAATAATATGTAAACTTATACTATTTTTAATATTTGCCTCCTTGAAAAACTAGGTAGGAGGCAATTATGTGATGCAAAAAAACGGATTTAAATGAGTTATAATTTGTTAATTGAAAAATATATATACTTAATAAATAAATAAATAAATATGTGCTATAAACTACTAAAATTTTGATTTTTAGTAACAAACATTTAATTAGAGAAAATATAACTCTGTCACTAAAGTCCATTCTCCCTAGTTATTTGCAGAATTTGAGGACAAGTTTATGATGGTGCAAGTAACATGCTGGGTCAATTTAATGGTCTCAAAACTTTAATTTAGAAAGAAAATGCATTTGTTTTTTGTCTTTTAAAAGCAAAATATTATTGAAATATTATTGAAAAATATTAGCTGAGAAATTGGTTGAGACAAGAAGATATAGTGTGTATCTCTTAATTTATTTACTCATGAAATTAGCACTTGTCTTACATATTGCCACTATGGAAAATGCATTTTCTACAATAAAATTTGTGAAAAACTATTTGCATAATCGGATAGAATATGTTTTGATGGATGACTGTTTAGTTATATATATTGAAAAAGATGTATTCAGCAACATTGACAATAGATTAATTATATAATATTTTCTGAATATGAGCACCCGTTTAGGACAATGATGAACTTTGGTTTATTTTTTTATATAGTTTTATTTGTAATATTTTAAAATATTTTTATACTTGCACTCTTGTTAAATCTAGTATTATATTTTTTAATGGATAATATTTATCATTTTTTGCAAAATTTATTTATGTATATATAATTTAATTGAATCATACATTATTGTATCGTGAAGAAAAAATAGTATATAAAATTTAGCTCCCGACAATGCAAGGTAAAAATTCATTAAAAATATGACATTTATGACCTAAGAAACATTAATTAACATATTAAACATATGTGTCATACTAGAGTGCTGGGGCAGATGGTCCAATTAAGCTATCAATACTTTTTTTTTTTTTTTTTTCTCTAAGTAGGCCTTCATATCATTGCAAAGACTCCTCAATTCACCGTATTCAATTTAAGACTCCTTCAGCGATTCCTTAAGTTCTCGAATTCTAGAATTTGCAGTCATAGTTCTTGTAGGCTTTGATCCATATCCTAAACCTTTAATATATCTTGATCTAGTGCCAAAAACTCTATCACAAATCTCATATGCAGTTAAAGGAGTACCATTTGGTGTCGATTCCTGAAGTAAAGCTCGGGTCTCATTTTAGCAAATTACATGGAACAAAAACCAAAATTGAGGAACTAGAAATCGAGATTATTATGTTTAACACTTTTATTTTAAAGCTCTAATTTTAGAGCAGCCTTGATAGATCATTGCAAGGGCAATATGATTATAATGACTATGTAACTCATATATTTCTTCTCAGCATCTTCATATGTCCATCTTTTTTCCTTTCTTTTAATGAGTGTGCTTGAAAAAGTAATCTGATCACATTCTTCTCCATTGAGTTCTTCATGTTCCTGCAAAAATAAATTTAATAAGTTCACATGTAATAAAGACACAATTAATGTAATAAAGACAATACTATTATTACTAATCTTAGTTGATATATGTGTATGATTTCATGTCGAATGGCAACAACAGCCATTGAACCCCTGATTATGGTAAATTTTCATCTTTCATCGATTATTGGCATTGGTTGTAGGCTTTTTTTTCCCTTTCTAGGGTTTTTAATAAAATATTTTGTACATGCACATGAATCACAAAGTGGGATCCTTGATGCATATGAGTACCACTCTAATATGAATAAGCCAGCTATGGGGCAGTTAAGTATTGTTGTGGGGAGTAGTGTTAAGGTTTCAAGTGTTGAAAATGTTAGTATAAATGCTAACTTGTCCGAGGGTTTAGAGCATTTTGTGTTTGATGGGGCTGGAGAGGCAGTTCATGAGGAGGTTATAAATGATAACTTAGGATATGAGGGAGTTAATTCTATTAATGAAGAAAACAACTCAGATCCTTATTTAGATAGTGAAGATAAGGAAGAAGATATTGATGTAGATGATACAGATAATGAGGAAGATTCTGAGCAATATGAAGTAGCATGTAACACCCCTCGATATAAGTAGAATCTCATCTAATTATACTGAAGGATATTATGATGCATGAATTTAAAAATAATAAATTTAAAACCTGTTAATGTATCATAGCCATGTTGACTTACTAAATAAAACATTCATGCATAAAATATTAAAAACTTCCTTAAAATACATATGTTGGCCTCACTAGCCAAAGTTTTACAAAAGTTTACAAACTTTATGAGAGTTACAAATTTACATATCCTTTATGCTCGAGGCATGTACAAATGTAACTGCTCTAAACTCTTTTAAATATAAAACAAATCAAAAGTAAAGTGTGAACATATCATTACCCCTATGATTGTCCCCGGCTCTCTAATGGCTTGTATTCTTGTCAACTCTTCAAACTATCTATAACATGCACAAGAGATAAAACATCTACACACTAAGTAATCTTGCTTAGTGGTACATATAATTGTACCATCCACATGTATACATATATATATCACACAAGCATACAACACTTACCATGTTTATATCATTATGAAAACATAACATGCTTGCAGAAACATAATAATTTTAACCATATACATAACATAAACACAATATTATAACATCACACATTACAAACATTTCAAGCTCCACCGAACTTCCCTAGTTGAGAGCGCCCAAATATCAGGCCTCAAGCCACCTTAGTCTTGTACAAACAATGGTCAAAGGCATCCAAATACCAAGCCTCATGCCACTTTGACCCTTTATTATGGTATTATGTTTCAATCTATTCTTATTTCTGGTCAATGGTACCTCATTTCATGACTAATATGAATTCATGCATATAAACTCTATGGTGGTCCAATTGCCACACAACCTATTAGCATTCTCAACCTTAAACATGCCAATACTCACACATAAACAAAGATACATACACATTAAATACCATTCATAATACATAACCATACCTCAAACATTGCAGATTCATCAACCAAAAGTTATAAATTCATCATTTAGAAAATAAAGATTCATTATTTAATACTTACAGGTTCATCATCCATACTTTACAAATAATTTTAAGTATTATAAAACACAACCAAAACCACCATGTTCTTTACTTATTCTACTCTCAATTTTCATTCAATATCCCATCTTATCTCATTTTCTTGTTATTATTACCATTAAATATATTTAATCTCATTTCATTTAATACTGAATCAACATTTATGTCACATACAATGCATATAAATCTAATACCCATGAAGATTGTAATGGAGATATGTACAAGCCTTCAAAAAAGTGCTTCCTTGATCCACCATGTCCAGATCAAGCTCGGTCATTTCCTCATGATCAAGGTCCTTCTTCCACACCGGCACCTATATATCATAACATCACTTTTAGCTACAAAAACACTCACGAAATCACTCAACTCACCTCAAGGAAGGTCTTTTCCTAAGAAAACCCAAAAATTCCCTTATTTTCCACATCCCCACACAAGTGGGGGAGGATGAAATTTTCAAAAAATTTGGGATTGGTTAAAATGAGTTAAAACACATGAAAACTCATTTATATCAGTCCCTTTCACGGCCATGACAGTTTACGGGTCTGGTCATGAACAATTATGGACAAAAAGCCCAAAACACGACCTTCACGATCATGAAAAACCCCTTTCATGATCATGAATAAACCCTTTCATGGTCATGATAGTTTTCTACATGATGGTGACGCTGGTGGTGAAAGGGCATAACTTTTTTCTATGGCCAAATTTTATCAAAATTCCACTTCTAAACATTTCCTAAACATAAATATAAACCATTCATGCTCATTGGACACCAAAACAAAAAAGTTATTATAACTCAATCATCACAAAAAACGGGTTTACCACCATGCTCATAACTCAAGTTTACGTAACATTGCTCACTTCAACTCTTTTGCCATTTTTTTGTTTATTAACATTTTTATACATATTATCCCTTTAAACTAAGCCCTACTTAACTGGCATTACATAGCAAGTGAAGGTCTGATTATTGATGAAGAAGCATATGAAAAGATGATGAATTGAAGGAAGCAAAGCTATTGGCTAAGAAATTTTATAGTAGAAAGGGAAAAGCCAAAACTGTTGAAAAGAATGTTGAGGTTAGTGTGGGTGAAGCAGGAACAAATGAAGGAATAGGTGATGACACTGATTTAAGTAAGAAATGTGAAGGATTAGTTAGTAAAGATAAAACATTCATTTGCTCAAATGATGAAGCCAGTGGAGAATCAAATGATGACATTGGCAGGTAGACATGAACAACATGTGTGAAACATTCAACTCTTGGATATTAGCAGCCAAACACAAGTCAATTGTGAACATGTTAGAGGATATTAGGAATAAAATCAAAAAGAGGATTGCAAAGTTGAGATCATTTGTTAATTCATGGTATATGGACAATAGCAAGAGGTTTCAATATTGCCAAGTTACATGGAATGGATGCTGGTTTTGAAGTTACTGAGAAGGCTTACTGTCACATAATAGATATAAGGAATCAAATATGTTGTTGTAGGCCTTGGCAACTGAAAGGCATTCCTTGCCCTCATGCCATCTGTGCTATGTACCACAAAAGCTTGAACCTATAAGATTTTATTGATAAATATTATAGAAAGGAGACATACTTAAGGGCATACAACCATTTTATGTAGACATGAAAATGTGGTCAGCATGAGATCATCCTTCAATTGAACCACCTCCAATTAAGCCAATGCCAAAAAGACCTAAAAAAAATAGGAAGAATGATAGAGATGAGCCTAAAAAAGTATGGCAAGCTGTCTAGGAGAGGCTTAAAGTACAATTGTTACATTTATAAAGAGAAAAGGCATAGGAAAATTAATTGTCCAAATAAGGTAATAAATTAAACTCATTTTTCCTTATTTATGTTTTTGCTCTCTTTGATACTAATATCATGTTAGTTTTTGTTAGCAAAATGATGTTAATTCCTCACATGGGATTGAGATTTCAATAGATAGCAATGATGGTAGTTCATCACAGGCAAGAGATTTTAATGAGTATCACATTCTACTGTTTGATCCAATCCTACAGATGTCAATAATAGGCAGCTTTGATTCAACTGAATAGACTATAAGAGTTCATAAGGATATTGCTAAGAAAACCTCATTATCTCAACCATAGCTATTAAGGAGAAGTCTTAAGAAAGCATCAACCCACTGCCCCTAAGGAGAAGCCCCAGAAAGGCCATTAGTCAAGCATCATTATCTCAACCATAGCTAGTGAGGAGGAGCCCAAGAAAGGCCAATGCATAAAATTTAAGGATAACTCACACAATTGCTAATGAAGGATCAACACCAACATGACATCAAAAACAAGATCTTCAACGAAAACAAAACTGAATATATCTATGTTGATGGTGTTATCAATACTATTACATTGGTTTTAATTTTTTTGTTAAAATTATGGAATGTATGAATGATTTATTATTTTTAAGCTACTGATTTTGGACAATGTATGAATGATTATGCATAATGTTAATACAATGTAGTGTTTTGGTATGTTATGGATATGGAAGTTACAGGTTGTGCATGTGATCTGTAGTGTGCAGGATGTATAGGTTGTGAATGTGATGTGTATTGTGCAAGTTGTGATATGTGATGTGTGGTATGCAAGTTTTGATATAATGTGCAGTGTATATGCAAGTTATGTAGTATGTAAGTGCTTTTGGTGCATGTAGGGTATAAGTTTAGAGGTTGAAATTTGGTATACACTGCAGTGTTAGGATTGAAATGCCCACGTTTTAATGCAATTATTATGTATGTTTTGGTTTTGGTATGCGCTACAGATTTGGTCCTGCTGATTTTGGACAATGCACATCCTAACACATTTGGTGCAAGTATGTTGGTTTGCAATTTTTGACATGTGGAGTGCAGTATTTGTATGCAAATTTCAAATATAAGTTCATTTTCAAATTAATAACTTATTAATGAAAGTCATAAAATCATAATGAACACACAAAATGTTTGATTATAAATTGTTGATTACATATAAAAAGATGGCATATAACCATGCCATACACCAATTATAAGCTAACTAATAGACTATCACATGTTCAAGCACTACATCAAATTAAGCTACGTTTCCACCTTTTTCCTCAAATAGATTATCACATGTTTAACAAAAACTCGAAATCAACACCAACATGAAAACTAAGAATTAAAAAAAAAAATCAAAGCCAATTACTCCTTCCTTTGCTTTGCTTAACTTTTTAGCTTCTTCATAACTTGTTCTTCCTCTACTCTTCTCAATTTTCTCAGCTTCTTCATATTCCTTAATTTCCTTCAACAAGCCATTGATCACACGTTTAGATTGCACACCAATCTCTAGATTAAGCCACTTGATATATTGTATCCTCCTAATTGTAAAATCATAGTCCATAAATATTTCCACAATTTCCTCCAACAAATGTAAGTATAAAAAATTAAAACATCATTATAGTGACTTAAAATACCTACCCTATAATTGGAACAAGCATATAAACATCTCTTTGGATTTGCTTGTGTCTAAGAAACCTTCATAACAACTTTCAATTGACAATTGTAAAACACTTCTACAACTTCTAGATCCAAAGAATGATTAGATGTAATATTCAATCTCCTCTTACTCCTGAATGATATTATCAACTAAATTATTGATAGAATACCGATTTCTCATATAACACTCTCTCATTTAGCATACTAACCCACTATACAAGGGAGTGCTACTATATACATATTACCATATTCTATCCAGTTATCCCTTTTTAAACCTTTACCAGTTGAACATGTCGTATTAACATACATTTGTTTAATCATAACAATTTATAACCATTTAAATAAATATCATGTATCTAAACTTACATAATAAACCATAACCAAAAAGTCTATAAACCAAGGCTAAACACACCTAAATAAAACAACCATATAAGATCTTAAAATCATAAGTTCATAATGCAACATTCCTTATTAAAACAAATGGCCAATATCCAAAAATGCATGAATAAAAGCAAGATGCATAAAATATAAGTTAACTCTGAATCTCAACACTCTGACTGGCTCGACTTCTTTGTATCAACTCTTCCTAAGGCTCCGGACCTGCATGCTATCCAAGCTTAGTGGTACATATAATTATATAAATTCTATCATACATAACATGCAATTCATATCATATAGTTATGTTATAACACAACCTTTCACATTACAAATTCATATCAACTGTAGCCATGTTAACATGCCAATCAAATCCTTACACCATCACAGTAGCGTATTTAGTAGGCAGAAGCCATTCATGTATTCATTATCACTATAACACGATTTCCTATTTTCCATTTATCCAATCAATTTACCAAATTACTCTATACTAGACTACTAGATACGGGTTATGAATAGGGGTACTCTTGGAGTTGAAGCCTCCCTATCCACCTAACTATGATTGTCTGAATTTGTATTTGAGTCAAGTGCGCTCTCGAAACTAAAGCCAACTTGACTGAAAAATAAGTAATTGCTAGTATAATGGGTCAAGGGTGCTCTCGGAGCTGTAGCCACCTTGCTCGAAAATAAACATATGAAAAATCTTACGATACCATAACCACCCTTAATGGGTTGTCATCTATCCTATAGTCAGTCCTAGTACGAGTAAATGCATTTAAGTCTTTTTCTTTATCCACACGAATAATATCCCATGATTAAAATAACATTTCCATAATATTGCATGGCAACATATCACATCATAATTCGTACATCATCATATGCATACTCATTCATCTCATGTCATGACATAGCATATAGTACACAATGTCATTATCAACACATCTAATGGAATTATCACATATCCATGTTTCTCCTATATTACATCAAAATAAATTAGGCATATGTATTCAATATCATCAAAACTAGCTTCATACCCTTTCATACAAGCATATATGTACCTTAGCATGCTGTGGCATGCCACTGCAGCGTTAGTGCTATTAGCCTTGCCCATCATGGGTCTGTTCCCGACTAAGACTCCCATTTCCCAACTGAGAAGGTTTGGCACCAGCACAATAAAAATTCAGTCTTTTACATGCAACTCCAAATCTCTTGATTCAAACAACGTCACACCAATTCCAGAATATCATATATCATTTAAACATACCATTTTGTCATTATAAACATGCCACAATCCATTTGACTCAAACATGAAATTTATACTAATCCTTGTCTTTAATCCATATCATCATTTTCAAACCATTCAATCAAAATTCATGGCATTTAATAGAGACTTGTCATCCAAATTACCTAGGCTCTAGCAAACATGTAGCCAAAAAGTGAATAAATATGATTATATGCACAAACCTCTAATAATAGAGCTGCAAAATCTCTCTTTTAATGTATGTCTCTATCTAGGTGGTTGTTTCCACCTTCTAACATACGCCCTAATAGCAAAAACACATATACCAGGTCATAACCCATTCTAAACATACTATTATAGGAGAACCATACAGAAAACAAAAGGAAAACCCTAACTTAATGCGATTACAACCATTAAAACTGTACTAAGGCTATTAAACTATCATAATACATTCTGAATCACGTCTGGGGATCGAGAATAGAGATGCACAATTCAGTTCCAATGGTTGTTTGGCAGCTAGCTCATGTTCTTGGTGAAAAACACCAAAACCCTAATTAAATCCTTACTAAACCCAATCCAAATTGTGTTTTCAAGTGTTAAATCAAAGAGGAATCAAAGGGGAATGACAAGAATGCTTCTGGAGTGTCTAGGGTATTCAGAGGGTGGCTAAATTTCTTATAGGTGCAGAAACATATATTTATAACATGAACCCAAAACCGAGAAAATCAGTGTCGCGAGTGGGAAACCTCTCCCAACTGTGATCCTTATATCCTGAGCAGAAAACGGCTCTATCCACCAAAATAAGCATACATGACAGATATGATTACCATAAAACCCCTCAAAATCCATATTATTTCTAGGCCTTAAATTGTGGGTGTTACATCTCAAATTGCTCTTACTTGTTAGACCTGCGATTTCTAGAAATTGGAATGTTAGGATTTTTGAATATGGGGAATGGTCTTAATGGGAGGGCGTGTGTAACTTTTTTTATAGTTATATTTTATCTAATTTTTTTTTCAATCAATATTGCTTACTTCACACGCCCCACCGATGATCATTTTACAATCTCTATGCTATGTCAGCACAATGAGGCAATTTGTGTTGTTTTTGAAAAATATGAAGCGGCTAAGTAGTCCAAAAACTTGATTTAAGGGGCAATCTGTGCCAAAAACTGGTATAGGGGGCAATATAAGAAATCTACATTTATTGCATTCTTTTTTGTTTCCTTAAATATTATTATTTAAATATTTGCTTCATAATTTTTTTTGCATTTATAGAGGCCATAGCCATCCATAGAATATAAATAAAAAATTAATTTAGTCTTTCTATTGTTTTTTTACCTTAGTCTATTTATTTTGTATCATTACATAATTCTTGATTCGAAATAATTTTATCTAGCTTTTTAAATTTTATTTTATTTTTTCTCAAAATTTTTTAATTAGCTATTATAAGTTGTATGACAAATAGCAATTTTTTTTAAAGATGAAACATAATATAATCAACGTAAAGCAAAAAATATATCAATTCAATTAAAATTTTAATTTTTTATGTTTTATTATTTATAATACATAATTTAATATTTAATTATCAAAATATTTATCATATTTAATATTAAATATTAATTACAAAAAATTTGAAAAAGAAACCAATTTATTCTTATTTTTTATTTTGAAATCTCTGCATAAATAAATTTTCGGAAAAAAATTCTGATATGAAAGACTTCATTTTTTATATTTTAGCCAAATTACATATATATCATAAAAGAATTATATTGTTAGGAGAATTATTATATTATACAATAAGTTAATCGCACCCTCGTTAAATGTGAATACTTAAGAGCTAACTAGAAGATAAATTGTTGCAGTGTCGATTTATTAATCTCCGTCGCATTAAATTGTTTATTGGAATATTCTTTGTAATTAGTTGTATATGAGTTAGATTAGGAAGTAGATACTTATGCTTGTATTTTAGGAAATAGAATAAGAGGTGATCTAACTTTACATCTTTTGGATATTTTTTGCTTGATTAGCTGCTTATTTAGTTCCTTGATCTTAGAGTTGTAATGCTATATAAGTGTATGACTTTGTGAATAAGAGATCAAAGTTTTCATTCCAAACACAGTTTCATATGGTATCGGAACTAGACTAATATGGCAGGAAACACAATAGACGAGAAGGAGGGGAATGAAACCTTAACAAAGATCATAACGATGTCACTGTATTTTCTCTTGACCAATAACAATCCAAGAAATATTATCACACAAGTTCAATTGAAATGTGATAATTATGATGAATGGGTAAGAGCGATAAGAACGACGTTGCGAGCTAAGAAGAAATTTGGCTTCATTAATGGTTCAATAAAGCAACGTTTGGATGAATCGTCTAAATAAGAGGATTGGTGGACAGTTAACTCCATGTTGGTATCATGGATAATAAACACAATTGAACCTGCTTTGCGATCAGCCATAACATATACGGAGATTGCTAAGGAGCTTTAGGACAACATCAAAGAGCCATTCTTAGTAGGAAACAGACCACACATTCACCAACTTAAGGTTGAGTTGGCAAAATGTAAACAGTGAGGCCTCAATATAGTGAACTATTATGGGAAATTGAAGGTAATATGGGAAGAATTAGGAAACTATGAACAAAACCCAATATGTCAATGTAAAGGATATAAAGGGAAATATTGGTGCAAAATTGGAAAAAAATGGGTGAAGAAGAATGACTACATCAATTCTTAATGGGGTTAGATGACTCGACTTATGGAACAGTACACTCCAATATTCTAAGTACTAAACCATTACCAACTCTGAATTGAGCGTATGCTATTATTGTTCAAGAGGAGCGTGTTCGTAGCATAACTTGTGGGAAAGAGCAGTGGGATGAGCCCATGGCTTTTACTGTTCAAGTAAGACAAACCTCGAAAGGTTAGTCCAAAAATAAGGATAAAGCTGGAGTATGCTCCAACTGCAATAAGTCAGGGCATTAATCAAATTCATGCATTTAACTAATTAGGTATTCATATTGGTAAGGAGATAGAACTCAAGGAAAGAGACGAGGAACAAGCCGTGGATAAGGAGGAATGAAGTAATTTTATGGATCAAGTGGAAGAGGACATAATGGAGCAGTTCGAGCCAATGTAATAATTGCAGCAACACAAGAAAGCATGACTTAAGGACAAATAATTGAGCCAGACAAAAGTGGACTAAGCGGATTACGTAGTGAACAGTGGAGTTTGTTGCTTAATCTTTTAAACTCTCAAAAAGAAAGAAATCAAGGAAGACTAAATGGTACGTATAAACTAATGGAGTGGATAATTGACACTAGGGCCTCTTATCATATGACAAGAAGTTTCAAGTTGATGAGCAATGTGAAGTCCTTGTATGCCCAATTGGACTACTTGATAGGAAAGAAGCAATAGCAGTAAAAGAAGGAACTGTGGGGTTGAATGAACATCTGAAATTAAATAATGTTTTATATATGCCTAATTTAAAGTGTAACTTGATATCAATATCACAATTGCTTCAAGAGTCGAATTGCATAGTCCAGTTCACTAATAAAAATTTATGTTATACGGGACTGTAATTCAAGGATGCTAATTGGTGCGGGTGAACAATACAAGGGGCTCTACTACTTTTGGGGCAAGATGTCTACTACAGCTATAAAGACAACAAGAATACAATTTTACTATGGCATTAAAGATTAGGGCATCCTTTTGACAAAGTTGCTAAATTGTTACCAGTTGTTGATAGAAACAGTAATAAGTGTATTGAGAGTTGTGAGGTTTGCTTTCGAGCAAAACAAAGTCAAGAAGAGTTTATGTCTAGTGATAATAAAGCATCCTATATTTTTTAGATGATCCACTATGACTTGTGGGGTCTTTATAGAACTCTAACTTTGTGAGGTGCGCATTATTTTTTAACAATTGTTGATGATTATTCTAAAGGTGTGTGGGTTTATTTATTGAATGATAAAACTGAAGTAGGACACACTTTGAGAAATTTCTTTGCTTTAATACGTAGACAATTTAATGGAGTTATGAAAATAGTAAAGAGTGATAATGGAACTGAATTTACTTGCTTAGACAATTATTTTGTGGAGAATGGCATAATACACTAGACCTCGTGTGTTGGTACTCCCCAACAAAATGGGAGAGTTGAATGGAAACATCATCACATACTCAATGTAGCCCGAATTCTACGCTTTTAAGTGAACTTGCCTATTGAATTTTAGAGGGATTGTGTCTTGACAGCTGTGTATTTGATTGATCATACTCTATCTATCTTGTTAAAGGGAAAAACGCCTTATGAAATTTTGTTTGATTACACTCCATATAAAAAAAATTCAAGTTTTCAAATGCTTGGCCTATGTTCACAATTAAAAACATATAGGAGATAAATTTGCTAGTCGAAGTAGGAAACGTGTTTTTCTTGGATATCCTTTCGGGAAGAAAGGACGGAGCTTGTATGATTTGGATTCAGGTGAACTATTTACTTCACGGGATGTTGTATTCATGGAACATGACTTTCCTTACAAGAATAAAATAAATACTAAACAAGGCATGATAGGAAAAAATATATTTGATGACTTGGTAGGGGAAGAGGAAGTAATGATAGGAGTTGTTGTTCAAGAACAAGACAATGATGTAGCAATAAGGAATTTAGATAATAGGGAACATGTTGAGAAGTTCACTGAGAATTTGAATAGTTAGTAAACTAAAGTTTTGTTAGGATGAGGTCACACGCAATGACAAGAGTCAATTCAATTGCGAGATTATATGCTACACAGTGCAAAAATTGAGCCCCTCTGCAAACTCACACTTCCATAAGCATTCCTTAGTAGTCCTTATCATATAGCTCATTACATGAACTGTGATAAGTTTTCTATGCAATATCGTGCTTTCTTAACAGCTATCACTACAAGTGTTGAGCCCAATTCTTTTGCGGAAGCCATGAAAGATGACAGATGGAGAGATGCAATTAAGAAAAAGATACAGGTACTAGAAGATAATAAAACTTGGACTGTAGAGCCATTACCCCCAGGAAAATGAGCCACGGGTTGTAAATGGGTGTACAAGATCAAATATAATGCAGACGGAACGGTTGAGCGCTATAAGGCTCAATTGGTAATCCTCAAGAATAAGCAAGTTTAAGGCATTGATTATACTAAAACGTTTGTACCAGTAGCAAAGATGGTGATAGTTCGCACTTTTCTAATAGTAGCAGCTACTAAAAATTAGGAACTTCATTAGATGGATGTACATAATGCATTTTTACATGGTGACTTGGAGGAATAGGAGTGCATCCGTATGCCTCCTAGTTTTTATTTTAAGAAACCAAGAATGGTATGTTGTTTGAAAAAGACTTTGCATGGATTACAATAAGCTCTTCGCTATTGGTTTGCAAAATTGGTTACTGCTTTGAAGGGTTATAGTTTTAAACAATCATATTCTGATTACTCTCTTTTCACTTTGCTTCAAGGGAAGGTACAAATTAATGTTCTTGTATATGTTGATGATCTTATAGTGTCAGAAAATGATCATTCAACCATTCAAATCTTTGAGAAGTATTTGAGCAATTGTTTTCATATGAAGGACTTGGGAGTGTTGAAATACTTTCTAGGCATTGAAGTTGCTTGAAGCTTTGAAGGAATTTATTTGTGTCAACGTAAATATGTATTAGATATTATCTCTGAAGTTGGTTTACTTGGAGCTAAACCTGTAACCTTTCCACTTGAACAAAATCATAATTTGGCATTGGCGGATGGAGTCTTTTTATCTAATCTAGAGAGACACCGACATTTGGTAGGCTGCCTTATTTATCTTTCTGCAACTGGACCTGAATTATCTTAATATGTGCATGTGTTGGCTCAATTCATGCAACAACCACAAGAAGAGCATTGGCAAGCTGCTCTGTGTTGTTCACTATTTAGAAGGGAATCAAATCCAATGCATTATGTTACAATGGAAGAATGATTTGCAATTATATGCTTAGTGTGATTCTGATTAGGCAATTTGTCCTCTCACACGCCATTCTTTGACTAGTTGCTACATCCGTCTTGGCAGCTTACTAATCTCTTGGAAGACTAAAAAGTAATATACAATATCTCGATCGTTAACTTAAATAGAGTATCGATCTATGGCTCTGACTACTTGTGAATTAAAATAGTTGAAAGGAATACTTTTGGCACTTGGAATAGAGCATTCATATCCCATAAGAATGTATTGTGATAGTCAGGTAGCCTTGCCATTTACTGCAAATCCAGCATTTCATGAGCGGACGAGGCATATCGAAATAGACTATCATCTTGTTCATGATGTAGTACATCATGGTGTTATTCGGCCCATGGTTGTTTCATCTAGTTCGCAACTAGTTGATATCTTCACTAAGGCATTGGATGGAAGCCAATTTGAGTCTCTTCTTGGCAAGTTGGCATTTGCAATTTGCATGCTCCAACTTGAGATGGGGGTATTGGAATATTCTCTATAATTAGCTGTATATTAGCTTGATTAGGAAGTAGATATTTACGCTTGCATTTTAGGAAGTAGATTAGGAGGTGATCTAATTTTACTTCTTTTGGATTTTTCTTGCTTGATTAGCTGCTTATTTAGTTCCGTGATCTTAGAGTTGTAATGCTATATAAGTTTATGACTGTGAATAAAATATTAGAGTTTTCATTCCAAAACACAATTTCATATTGTTCTATGATTTGCAAATGGTCCCAAACATGGCAAACTTAGCAACTGTACGCTTTTTTGAAAAGCAGAAAGAGTATCTGTTGTGCCATACAGTGAAATGTGACATTCCGCTTCTCTGCATAGGGTTCTTTTGACTTCCCCTCGGTCAATTTTACCCTAAATTGGGAATTTTCATAACATAAATATTTTATCAAACAACATAAACTAAGAAAACGCCATTAGTTGCACATCTTGCCTACAATGAATTAACAAACCATTTGGCAACCATACTAGTTGCACATCTTGCCTACAATGAATTAACAAACAATTTGGCAACCATATTATAAAGGTATAATTTTTATAGTAAAGGATCTATGTATAATAATTACAACAATAACTTATCAAATCTTGACTTGTGGATCATACCAATAAGTTCAAATGTCTTCCCAATCTTTTTTACTTTGACAGTTTTTTGGCTTGTCATTAAGAGCTTTCTCAACATTAGCAAATTTTAAAAAATATTAATGCCACTTATATCTAGCATCCTTGCTTTGACACTTTAATTTATCAACCCTTCTTAAAACAACTTTATCACTTCGACTAACAAGTTCAATATGATTCTGGAAAATGCTTTTGTCAAGATGGAAAAACAAAATTATTCCCTAGAAGAAAAAAATAATAAGAAATGTACATCAGGATGAGAATGAGGAATATTATTACAATAAACACTTGTTTACTTATATGAAGATGAGCATACACAATATTTTTTCTAATTCATGAAGTTTTGTCCACCTTATTGGTACTCACATGAATTCTCTAGAAATCATCCCAAGTTCATTAGATAACTTGGTAGATTACACCCTATCAACAGGCTTACCAAGATCAAGTGAAACTTCAACTAGTAATTTCTTTCTAATAGTTTTATTTAACGATGTCAACACTTTGCCTCGAGTAGGACTCCTAACTTTTCTAGGGGAAATATTATCTGCATTTAACAAAAAATTATGGTTTAAGTCATATCCAACTCTCTGAAGATTTTTTTTTTCCATTTAGCCTCCTGTGGCGATTTTTGGTCCACTTAGCTACCCTAACTTCATTTTTGTCTACTTTGCCGCATGTCCAATTCGTAAAATCGAACATATGATCTCTTGTTGCTAATATGGCAGCTGACATTACATCATTGACTAAATCAAATATTTTTTTTCTTGTCATATCAGCATCAATAGGCTTCATGCACGTTTTACGAATTAGACATGAAGCAAAATGGACCAAAAATTGCTACAGGAATTAAATAGCAAAAACAAACATTTTCAGGGAATTAGATATGACTTAAACCAAAAATTATTATTAGCATTTAACATGGGTATATCAAAAATGCATCTTAAATCTTTTTTTTTTCATATATACAAGTAAATAAGTATATGATCTCCTGCTGGTGGAGTGTTGTTATCATCTTGATTCAATTGGAGGCAAGTTGGTGCATTTAGGGAAGCGGATGAACTGTTGTTCACCTCTTGGACTGGGGTTGCTGGACCTTTTTGATGTGATAAGGAATGGTAAAAAATTTGCATATGTGGAGCACTTGAGTTATGGGCAATTACTTGAGTAGTGGATCTAGCACGTTGAACCTTTCTAGTGGCCATTATTGAAATAGACCTGCCATAAAGAAAAAATGGACTACTACCAAATGTGTAGCTCAAAGATAAACAAAGCAAGTACTTTAAAACACTACAGTGGACACAAACCTTTAAAAAATTTTCTTCTTCATCACTAGAATCTAAGATGAATTCATTTTCTTCTTCTTCAACTCTCATATTGATTTGTACTAAATTAGCTTCGGCCACACTAAAGTCAACATTCTCTCTATGCAACACTGTTAATTCTCCCAAGTTTTATCCATGATGAAGTGCCTTACTTAAAGAAAAATCTAAAAAAAGGAAAAGAAAACCACTTTAAAAATATATGTAAGCATAAAATCAATAATGAATTAAATCACTTTTATGATGAAACACATATTTCGAGTTTGATTAATACATACCAAAAACAATAATTAGTTCAACATAGAACGATTAAAGCAACAAAAAATAAATAAATTAAAAAAACTTCGGCAGTACAAAAAATAAGCATATATATAAAATTATCAATTGCAACTCAGCTTGTAATGTTCAAACAGTCCACTTTACAACTTGTAATCTATCTGTTTTAAAGATTCATATAAGAACTTTTTTTTTTTTTATCTACCGCTAATTCTTCTTGGGAGTTGAAAGATGTTTAAGTATTTTTCTGGCTCCCTTTCCCATCCTTGCTTCCTTGTTTTCTTGTAATAATTTTCAGTCGTTAGCATTGATGAAATGTTGTAGATTTTAATTGGAGCAATTAGGGCTGTTCAAAAATATGAATATCCAACCAAACCAATTGGCATAACCCAAATCAATCCAACATCTGAGTTTAAAATGATTTTTTGTTGGATTGATAAAAAAAAAAAAAAATTTAACTAATTTGTATTTTATGTTATAAACCATTGGATACACAGTTAATTATCCAATTTCTCAAACTAGAGCATTCTATCTAAGTCAATGATCACCATCACTAATTTTATCTTCAGTTTTTTTTTTTTTCTTTGAATTCCATTCTAGAATGGCATATTTGATCGGAAATTATTATATTTTGCATATAGAAGGTGGAGTATATATATATATATATATATATATATATATATATAGTGACTAAGGTGTTTCTAATGCTGAGAATTGTTGCACACATGTTAAAACTTTTTTTTTCCCTATTTTAGTTTTAAAAATCACCATAATGGTTAAGTAATAAGCTACTGAGATAGAATTCTCAGATAATTAAAAAAAAAGGAAAAAAATATAATATATTTGTTTAGCTTCCTAGAAATGTGGTAATGGACCAAAAATATAAATGTTCTATTAGCTTTAACAAATCAAATAATTTGATTTTGTTGAGCCTGATTTTTAATTTTAGAAAAGTGCTAAACTCGGTGATTGTTTAGTTTATTCTAAGTTTCCTTTATTAACAATTAAAGATCATAAGATCTAAAGTGTCCAATTTTTTTTCTAAATATTTAGTTCATTTTTTATTTAGTATTTTATTTAGTTTTGGACTAATTTTTGAATTGAAAAGTATTAAATATTTTAATATAGTAATTATAGATTATAGATCCAAAAAAATAGTGATAATGCAATTATTTTCTATTTAATTAGATTAAAAAAATGGATTGAATGGAAAAAAATAATTGCTAAATTATAATATTGTGTAAAAAAATGGCAAACTAAGAAGTTCGATTATTAGAAAAAATACAAGTGAAAATTGGTGTTAGAATGCAATTATAAGAAATAAAATCTTTAAAATAAATTGTTGGATCAGTAAATTATATTTAGTCTTTTGGGTTGGATCGGTTGTCTGCCATTAATTTATTGAGAAAATTACCTCACAAAGTTTAAAAAATATAAATATTCAATCAAACCAATTGATACAATCCAAATCAATTCATTATTTGAATTTAAAATGACTTTTTGCTGGTTGGTTAAATTTTTTGTAACTAATTTGTATTTTATGAGTTGAATTGATTATAAACCATTGGATACATGGATAATTATCTAGTTTTTCACACTCCCTATATATATATATTAAAGAAAAATCAGTCAAACTCTTAGAAATTAAAGTCATATAACATACCATTATATAAATAAATCAAAATATCTTACAATATTAATAATATATATATATATTTCAATACGAATTATTCAAACATATATTTCTTATTATCATCTCACTTCTATTATGTTTTCTCTCTATATGAAAAATTTCCTCATCTTAAATTTAATTTTGAAGTGAAACAAAAGAATTTTATTTTTCAAAGAGATTGTGAGTTGAAGTTATTTCAATTTCATATATTTCTTCAACTTTAAGTCTTGGTTCATTTGCCGTGTATGAGCATTTTCTTTTTATATATTATTTTGCTTTGATTACTACTCTTTTTTTTTCTTTTTTTTAAAAAAAATTGTTAATATAATTGTTTGGGTTCGAGAAATGTGGTGTTGACTGGAAATGGTATTGTTCTATTAGCTTTAGTTGATCAAATAATTTGATTTTGGTTGAGTCTAGCTTTTAATTTTAGAAAATTCCTAATTTAGTGATTGTTTAATTTATTCTAATTTTTCATCTAAATTTCAAATTCAGTTTTTATTAGTTTTTAGTTTTTTATTTAGGTTCAGACTAAGTTTTTAGATAGAAAATTATTAAATATTTTAATTTAATAACTATAGATTATTAATCTAAAAAGAATAGTAAAAATACAGTTAATTTCTATTTAATTATGTAAAAAATAGATTTATATAAAAAAGGTAAAAAAATGAATTGAATAGAAAAAATAATTACTAAATTATAATATTTCGTAAGAAAATGATAAATTAATAAATTTAAAATTGATATAAAAAATAAAACAGAAATTGGTATTAGTTATAGTGCAATTATATGTTGTTGGGTTAATAAATTAAAACCAATCCAAATTGATATTTTATCCAACCCAATTATATCTAATCTTTTTGGGTTGGTTTGATTTGGTTTTTAACCATTAATTTATTCACTAATTAACTCAATGGTTTGATCGGATTCATAACAAATTTTTAATCAATTTGACCCGCAACCCGTTTCCAAACATAACCCGTCAACATTCTCAACTCTCATTAAACCCCAAACTATTCTCTTTATTTAATCAAGGAAACCGCCTTCTTTCTCATCAGAGATTACTTTTCCCGTATTTTTTCGCTCTCTGTCACCGGACTCTAGCTTTCCTGCGTTGATTTCGTGCTTTTCAAATTTTTTCAATTCCGGTTCTCTTTTTCTAACCGTCTGTAATTTTTTCAATAAAATAAAGATGTGAGAGGAAAAGTTGGGCTGGATCCGTTTTAAGGGAGCGAGTTTCGGGTCTCTTATTGAAACTTTGGTCTATGCTGCTGCTGTCTTTCTTGTTGACGGTGCTTCTGGCGGCGGTAGTTCTGGAACGGCAGTGCATGTGGTTAATGAATCCATGGTTGTTTTCATCTTCCCCGATGTGATCTCTTTTTATCCTCTTCGTTTTCTCGGGTTTCTGTTTTTGATCTTTGGAAGATTGGTTTTGCAATATTAGTTGGTTGTATATTGTCCTCTCTAGCTCAGGCTGTTGATTATGGATTTTTAATGAAATTTTGAAGAAATGATGATCATTTAGGATCTCTATGTATTACATTGCAAATGTTCCTCAATGTTGTTGCACAGTTCAAGTTTTTGGATGGGATTGATTAAAGCTGTGATTTTTGGGGCATTGAATTAAACTGTAATTGGGATCTTTAATTGTCTTTTCAGAATTCAATTTGTTTACATGACTTTGCATGTATATTGTCTAAATGCATATTTTCGTGCTATGCATCATGGTCCGATCAAACAATCCCAGATTGGCTTTTCCATTAATCAAGAAAATTTACCGAAGTGAGATCCTTTTCATCTTTCTTTTTTATTCAAAGTGACTGACATGATTTTTATTGGAATTTCTTTTATATATATATATGTATTACATATAATTTTTGCACAATTATAGTTTTATTTCATTATCATGTTAAGTTTTATTATTTTAATCATGTTAATAAATATATAATAAAAATAAAATAAACATATAACAAATGTATAATACAGATAAAATCAAAATGAAATTAAACCAGATAAGTTAGAATATTATATTACTTTTATAAATATATAACATACATATCTTACATATGACTTTCTGCATAGTTGCAGTTTATTTAATTTTCATTATAAAGTTTATTATTTTTAATTTCATTAATGAATAAATAACAAAAAAATAAACATATAATACAGCTGAAGTTAAAATGGAAAATTGAAATATATGAATGGAAAATAAATATAAATTAAAATAGATAAATTACAAGATTATATTACTTTATAAATAGATAACCTATATATACTTTACATATACTCTACATATAACTTCTGCACAGTTGTAGTTTATTTAATCATCATAATAAGTATTATTATTTTCATTTTTCAATCCCCATCAATAAATAAACAATAAAACTAACATATAATAAACATATAATAAATCTAAAGACAAAATAAAAATTTGGAGACAAAAATTAAAAGGACAACTTTCAAAAAATGCTATCATGATATAAAAAAATCAAAACTCAAATATATAATATTTCAATAATTTTCTATATATATATATATATATATATATATATATATATATATATATATATGTCCGTAAATATTTATAGTAAGCACGCCTAACTGGCAACTAAATGATTTAATTACCATTTCCGCTTTAGTAGCCTCAAGCACGCGTTTTGAATGGGATTGAATTGGCGGGGATTTGCAAAACAAAAGCCAATTTTTGGAATTATGTCATTAAGAGTAACATTTGTGGTATTTTGTATTTTGATGGATTACTTGTTTCAAAATTTCTAATTTAATTTATTCACTAATTATCTTAATGGATTGGATTTGGTTCATAACAAATTTTTAACCAATTTAATCCACGAATACTCCTAGGAACAATAAATTCGTAATTTTGGAAAAAAGACATAAACATGCAAAGAAAATAGAAAAATTATATAAATATAATCAGTTGTAATATATTTACAAATATATGATTTGAAGAATTGTAAAACCCAAAATTATCCCGGATTCTGCCAAAAAGGAAATTTTCTTATCTCCTTGATTTACGCAATAATTACTTGGAAGTCAGCCGGTTATTCAGCCATCTTTCAAAATTAAGCTATATATTTTTTTATCCAAAACAATAAATAACAAATAATTTAAACACTCAATAATACTAAATAATTAAGTTAATTAATTTAATAAATAATAAAAATTAATAAAATAAAATAATTTAAATATTTAATATTTTGATAGAAAAATATTTAAAATAATCTAAAAAATAAATTAAATTAAAATAATATTAATATTAAACTTATATGGAGATGGTTGTTAATTATATTTGACTTTTATGATTATAATATATATATATATACAAAAATCACTCCAAATTATCTGGCTTATTAATTATCCTGTATATTATGATTGTTAATTTGTTTATAATATACAAATTATCTCATCCGTTATATTTTTTTTTACCTTGTCTTTCTCATAGTTTTTATTAAATTATTTTTTCTTTCTTTTTTAATATAAGTTATCTTTTTTTTTACATATAAAATATAGGTATCTTGTCCTAATAGAATTGGACTTCTAATTAATGAATTATTAATACTATTTACTAATAAATTAAATTATTAAATAATAAAATTAACTCAATTAACCAATACAATCATATTGGTTTTATGGTAAATTTGCCTTCCTCTTGGCAAATTTATCAAAAATCCAACTTGATTGTATTAGTTAATTGGGTTAATTTTGCTAATTAGTAATTTAATTTATTAATAAATAGTATTAATAATTCATTAATTAGAAGTCCAATTCTATTAGGACTAGATAACTATATTTTCTATATAAAAAATATATCACTAGCATTAAAAAAAAGAAAAAAATTAATATTTAAATTGTTTATTTTATTAATTTTTATTACTTATTAAATTAATTAACTTAATTATTCAGTATTATTGTGTGTTTTAATTATTTGTTATTTATTGTTTTGGATTAAAAAAATTAGTTTTAATATATATATATATATATATATAAGTGGGAATAGGAGAAATATGTAAATTTATCAAAAAGTCAATTTTATTATATTACTTAATTGGTTTAATTTTGTTATTTAATAATTTAATTTATTAGTAAATAGTATTAATAATTTATTAATTAAAAGTTCAATTATATTAAAATTAGGTAACTACAGATAACTAATATTAAAAAGAAAGAAAAAGTTAATTTAATAAAAAATTAGGAAGACATGGTAAAAAATAAGACAATTAATGAGTTGGATAATTTTGCGTGGTTTTTTATATATAGTATGATATAAGAATCAAATATACTTAATAACCATTAATATTTAAATTATAGATGACTTAATTATATAATAATTAAAGTAGCTAAATTAATATGTTGGATAAAAATTATTATTATATAAAAATCAAATGGTGATTAATGACCAGTTTAATATCTAATAATCACGCGCAAGATACATTAATAAAAAATTTATATATATATATATATATATATATATATATATATATAAGTGGAAAGAGGGAGACAGATAAATTTACCAAAAAGTCAACTTGATTAAATTAGTTAATTAGATTAATTTTATCATTTAATAATTTAATTTATTAGTGAATAATATTAATAATTCATTAATTAGAAGTCAAATTCTATGAGGATAAGATAATTATATTTTATGTATAAAAACATATAACTAATATTAAAAAGAAAAAAATAATTTAATATTTAAATTATTTTATTTTATTAATTTTTATTACTTATTAAATTAATTAACTTAATTATTTTGTATTATTGTGTGTTTTAATTATTTTTTATTTATTGTTTTGGATAAAAAAATATTAGATTTGATATATTTGTGAATTATATCATTTTATTTATTTTAATGTAAATTTAACATTATTTTAATTTTATTTTTTTATTTTTATATTATTTTATATAATATTTATTTTATTTAAAATATTTTTTTATTAAAATAGTAAATTATTTTATTTTATTAATTTTATTACTTATTAAATTAATTAACTTAATATTAATAAGTAATTAAATAATTAAATAGCTTAATAAATAATAAAAAATAATAAAAAAATGTATTATAAATAATGAACATGCATTCAACAATCAAGTTCAAAATAATGAACAATCATGTTCAAAATGATAAATAATCAAGTTTAAAATGATGTACAATTAAAATATAAATATTGAACTTATAAGTAATAAATATACAATGAACAATCAAGTTCAGAACGATAAACAATCAAATTTAAAACGATAAACGATCAAGTTCAAAATGATAAACAGTCAAATTCTAATCAATAAACCTATTAATTCATTATTATAATTTACCAAACATAATTTATTATTACTAGAATTGTAAAGTATTTAATACTTCTATTTTATATATAACTCTTAATAATGAACAAATTAGTAATTTAACATAATTTGAGATAAATATGCACTCATATAATTCATTATAAATAAAATATCATAGTAAAATGAAACGAATTAATAAAAAAATTATACAAAAACCAAATGGTGATTAATAATGAGTTCAATATCTAATAATTATATATATATATATATATATATATATTCTTTTACAATATTTCTCTACAAATTTTCATATTTTAAAAATAATACATAATGGCATCATTAATAATATTATTAAATAAATAATTTTTAATATATATCATTAAATAATCATACAACTACTAATCACTCATTTTTTTAATAAGTTTTTTACTAATAACTAGAAAGAAAAAAAGGGATTTTCTAAAGTTTTGGGGGTTCACTTTATTTTTTCATGGGTTCATATTTAAAATATTATATCTATCATTATAGTTTTTGAGAAATTTATGAGGTCCAAATACCCCATAACACAATACTTGCATCCGCCCTGATAAAGTATCGAGTTTGAATTTTCAATTAGACCCTTTGTAAAAAAAAGTGAATTTTTAAAAAAATGTTAAAAAATTCCTAAAATATTACAATATTGCCTCAACTTGAAATTTTTTTTCAAACATAACCTAAATTCAAAAGTCACTTCAAAGTATACAAAAAAACATGCATATGCGGTATATTTCTAGTATATATTGGATATACTTTGGTTCAGTATCCTGAGAAATATCTTGGGTATGCATTGCTTCGGTATACCTTGAGAATGTTTTGAAAATTCCTTAAAAATTGCTTGAATATATCTTAGGCATTTTTTGAGAATACATCGGGTATACCTTGAAAATTCCTTAATTACACCTCAGATATACCTTAGGAATATCTTGAAAATGTATTGAGAATATATTGGACATACTTGGAAATATCTTGGTAATTTTCACTTAAAAAACAAGAAGAAGAACAAGAAGAGATTAAATAACACAATAATTCTTCACCAATTCATCTTCTTATTTAAGGTTCCATTACATAAATAATTTCCTTTACACATTTCATTTACTCAAACAAACTCACTCATAAATAGACTCACCTCTTCACCTCTGAAGATAATCATGAATTAACAAACATCTCATCACAAAATCCAAATAGAAGACTAAACTAAACAAAATTATCTTTAGAAATTCCATTAAAGCTCCTCTCTGATCATTTCATTCCTCTCCTCCTCGACAGCTAACTGCCGCCAAGGTAGGCATCGCCTCCAGATCCTCTACCGTTGTACAACTAGCTAACAGCATGACATCAGCGAGATCCCGTCATCGAAGGCGTGATGAATCATTCACTATTTTTTCAAAATCATCACCATGAGCAGTAGTGGTAGAGTCGGCAGCATCGACGACTAGAATGTGGTTGTCGATGTCGATATCTGTTCTTCTCCAATATTCGTGGATATTGTTGTCACGAACAAGAAGGCTGGAGAATCGTGGATGTTGCTTGTCCTCCACTGGCTTTGAGTGAAATTCAAGATAGCTTGTCGTCCACCGACTTTAATAATGGGAATTGCTTATCCTTCACTGATTTTGCTTCCTTCTTCACTTTAGCTTCACCAACACCAGCTAGTAGATGAAAAAGAAATATTGGGCAATGACTTCTTTATGCACTAAACTACAAAATCTAGCAATGGAAAATAAACAACTTACTACATATGAATTAATTGCAAAAATGGTGAGGAAGGAGAATGAAAGCAAACTCGATTATTTGTTAAAATTGAAAAAGCTTTCAGTATAAATGAAAAAGGAAAATTTTGCTTTTATTTTTTAAAAACAAAGTTTAAAATAGGTGTGGTGAAATTTCATTAAAAAAAAACCTCAAGTTCGTTAAATCATCCCATAGGATCTTCATTAGAGTAATAATTTGTTACACTCGATTGGTCTTGACTAAAATTATATTTGCTGCTGCAAATCTGTACTCTAATTGAATATGTACTCCAATTGAATCTCCTTGAGAGAATGGATCATGAAGATCTTTCCACACATTATCAAGCCAAAGAATGTTTTATGCAATTGATGGTGAAATTGAGTGAATCAGCCATGAAAAAACCATAGTATTGCACCTATCCCAAGCTGCAAAGCTCTCATCAAGTATAGATCCATCAATGAATTTGAGTTTATTCTTGGAAAATACATACATTTCTAATAGGCATGGGACCAATGTTATGAAAACCGGAAATCGACCTTCAAACCAGTCGGTTTTTAGGTAGAAAACCGAAAGGGTATTGAACTGGGAGAAAATTCGGCAAATCAGCCGATCAAATCATAAACCGGCTGACCCGGCCTGTTTTGACAGGATTTTCCGGATTTTTTTAATTATTTGCAAAAATAATTATTTATTAAATTTGGTTCAATTTAGCAAATTCAACCAGTTCAACAAAAAATTTGACTATAAAACTAGATAAATTAACTACAAGCTAGTTAAATTGGTCAAAATAAATATATTTTTGAAGGCTTAACACACTCTTATTTATAATATACTATGTCATTTTACTTTTTTCTATAGATGATTGTTCACTTTATATATATATATTATATTACTTTTTTTTTACAATTTGACATTTTTTATTGATTGTATTTTCAAGTTTATATTACCTTTATATTTATTAATTAATCAAATATTTAATTATAAAAATATATAAAATATAATTTTTTTTAAAAATAATACGAAAAAGAGAATATAAGATATGTTATATTAGTTTTGTATACTAGAAATGACCTTCAACAACTTATATTTTATTTTTATTATATATAAAACATGTTATATTTTATAAAAATACTAATTAAACCGGTTCGACTCCGATTCAATCTTAAATCCGTAATTCGCTAATTTTTCCAGTTTTTTAATCAGGCTGGTTTTCACAACCTTGCCTAGGGCTAATTGATAAGCATCCACAGCAAGTTAAACGGCAACTGTATCCAATATGATAATTAAGATTTGAAAATTAAGGGTATATGTTAGTAATTTCAAATTAAATCCAGACATTAAATTACAAATATGATATATATCTAAACGACAATCTAATTAATATTTTTTAAAAACATTAAGATAATCAATTTCAAATTGCTGTAGTGTCTGCTGGCTGGCTGGCACCTTGTTCCAATTCTACGGAGGGTTAGATCCCACTGAAGTTCTTTTTCGAAAAAGAATATCATAATAATAATTGAACCTGCGATTATGGAATTCAAAGGCTTCTGGACTATGCATTTGGCTTTATATTTTGAGTTTTACGGACTTGCACTTGATGTATAAACCTGTCTTTATTAGTGCAATGGTAAGTAACATATTTCATTGCAGCAATGATATATATATATATATATATATATATCTATTATTGTGAGAAAAAATTACTATTTGTATTATAAAAAAAATATAATCTAATATAATATACTAATTTTTTTCTAAAATTTGAAAAATAATACTCTTAAAATTTGAAAACTATACTATTTATTTTCTGAAATTTTAATATAGTGCATCAGTATCCAGCAATTTTGATTTACTAATAATATTTTTACTAATATATTATATTTTTAAAAAATTTTAAAAAAATATTAATATATTATATCAAATTAATTTAAAAAAATTTAAATAAATAGTATATTTTTTAAATTTCAAAAAAAATACTAATATATTATATTAAACTAGAGAAACTAAATAATAATTTTCCTTAAGAGATGTTTATAATTAGTGCTAAAAGTCATAAAAACATATTTTAAAATTTTTTATTTAATTGACTGAATAACTACTTTTTCTAAACCTATTTTGAAAAAATTATATATTTACTTGTCTTAGTAAAAAGCAATTTTTAATATTCAAAAAATATTAAAAATACAAAAAAATTTTAAAAAATTGAATAATTTCAATTGCAATGACAAATATAATCTTACTATTATTATTTCTTAAGAAAGGGAGTTTCAATTCATTTCTCATTCTAACCACATCATCAGATACCTGTTCTAAAAGAATTAACTCCACCTTGAAATAACACTCAGAAAATCAAAATAGCAAATATAAAACACTCTGCAACTCAAACATCAACTAAGAACACAAACACAAATTTATTGAAGCATAAGATGTCATGAAATGACTTCCGACGATCACTTCATACATCCTTCAACCAGCCCGTAAACAGCACACACACACACAAAAAAAAGTTCAAACACAGTTCAAACAATTCATTCGAAGCCATTCATCGATGGCCACTAACACAACCCAACATCATAGACCTTTAAACCATGAAGAAACCGACTCCATAACATACTTCAAGCAACAAAGACCACAGCTTAGAATCCACCACGGAGGCGAAGGACAAGGTGCAGAGTGGACTCCTTCTGAATGTTGTAATCTGCTAGGGTTCTTCCATCCTCCAGCTGCTTACCAGCAAAGATAAGTCTTTGCTGATCTGGTGGAATACCTTCTTTGTCTTGGATTTTAGCTTTTACATTATCAATAGTGTCTGAGCTCTCAACCTCCAAGGTGATAGTCTTCCCAGTCAGGGTCTTGACAAAAATTTGCATTCCTCCACGCAAGCGCAACACCAAATGAAGGGTGGATTCCTTTTGAATGTTGTAATCAGCCAATGTCCTTCCATCTTCAAGCTGTTTCCCAGCAAAAATCAACCTCTGCTGGTCCGGGGGAATCCCTTCCTTGTCTTGAATTTTAGCCTTCACATTATCGATGGTGTCAGAGCTCTCAACTTCCAAGGTTATGGTCTTTCCAGTAAGGGTCTTCACAAATATCTGCATTCCACCACGGAGACGAAGCACCAAGTGAAGTGTGGACTCTTTCTGGATGTTGTAGTCAGCAAGCGTACGTCCATCCTCAAGCTGCTTCCCAGCAAAAATAAGCCTTTGTTGGTCAGGAGGAATGCCCTCCTTGTCTTGGATTTTAGCCTTGACGTTGTCAATAGTGTCAGAACTCTCCACCTCTAAGGTAATTGTCTTCCCAGTTAAAGTCTTGACAAAAATTTGCATACCACCCCGAAGGCGAAGCACCAAATGAAGGGTGGACTCCTTCTGAATGTTGTAGTCAGCAAGGGTGCGTCCATCCTCAAGCTGTTTGCCAGCAAAGATCAGCCTCTGCTGGTCCGGGGGAATACCCTCCTTATCCTGGATCTTAGCTTTGACATTGTCAATTGTGTCTGAGCTCTCGACTTCCAATGTGATTGTCTTACCAGTAAGCGTCTTCACAAAAATTTGCATACCACCTCTGAGACGGAGCACCAGGTGGAGGGTTGATTCTTTTTGGATGTTATAGTCGGCAAGAGTGCGACCATCTTCAAGCTGTTTGCCTGCAAAGATCAGCCTCTGCTGGTCTGGAGGGATGCCCTCCTTATCCTGGATCTTGGCCTTGACATTATCAATTGTATCAGAGCTCTCAACTTCCAAGGTGATTGTCTTGCCAGTGAGGGTCTTAACAAAAATCTGCATACCACCTCTGAGACGGAGAACAAGGTGGAGAGTTGACTCCTTCTGAATGTTATAGTCAGCAAGAGTGCGACCATCCTCAAGCTGTTTCCCAGCAAAAATCAACCTCTGTTGGTCTGGGGGGATCCCTTCCTTGTCTTGAATCTTTGCTTTTACATTGTCAATGGTGTCTGAGCTTTCCACCTCAAGGGTGATGGTCTTGCCAGTGAGGGTTTTCACAAAGATTTGCATCTACGCACAGAAAAACATAGAACAACGTCAGAATAACATAACCCATACCTATTTCATACTAACAAATAGTCTTATATCAAAATCATATGCGGATTTCTACATATCAACCTACTGTCTTTATAAATAATATAATAGGGGGCACGATTGACAACTATACTAACATAATATAATCAAGATATTATCAAAGTTCCTCAAAGCAGAATAACATTAAACTGGTAATGTAGTAATCAAAAGGAGCAGAGACCCAAAACAAGAGCCACCGTCAAAATATATATATATAACGGCGAGCAGCCCTTAAACAAAAAGGCCCTAAGAGGGCTCTTCTTTATATATTACATAAGCCCTCTACTAAAGTAGGTAGCCCCGAAAGCCGAACTCAGCAACTTGTTAGAAGTAGGTTTTGGCTTCACTTCGTTCGAGAGATCTGATCTCATCGGACCTCACCGGGCCGGGGGCGTAAACCCAAAAATCCCGGCGTACAAATAAAAAATAAAAACTCAGATTCATTATTATCATATCTCGGTAAAAAGTTGCAAAACCGGCACAATCTTAAAATCAGCTCCGTGGACCCAAAAGTCCCGGCATACAAGATAACCACACAAATAAAAATTAAAAATAAAAACTGAGATTCATGATTATCGTATCTCGGTAAAAAGTTGCAAAACCTAAATTCAATAATTCAAAAAATTGACGGAATCTTCAAACACGATTCAATCAAATTCAATTCCCCCTACTATCTATCTAATAACCAGTTAATATTAATAAGAAATTTGCGCCAAACACGATTTAATCAAATTCAATACCCTGTATCCAATTAAAATTAATAGAAAAATTGCAGCCATACCCGAAAAAAAAAATTCAAGAACGTTATAACCAAAACACAGAATACCTCTAATTGCAAACAAGAGATCTGAACAAATCCAGGAAAATATTGAATGATCGAAATTAAAAACCGAGAAGAAAAAGAGCATACCTTCACAAACTTTTCCAAAAGATTAAGAAGGATTAGATCTATCTGAATTGTGAAACCCTTGAGGCTCGACCCTCCGTATATATTGAAAATACAGGCTCCTTAAATGACGAAACTACCCCAACAATACCTACAAATAAGGTCCACGCTCCTTTCAGGCAAGTGAAAGACGCGCCTGTATCGTTGGGCAGAAAAGATATTTTTTGAATAATTTATTATTTATTATTATTTAATAATAAATAAATGGAGGAGGAAACAAAACATGGCCTGTGTCTGACGTCATCGGTGACATTTTTTAGAGGATGTCGACAAAATTACAGCTTTACCCTTACTTTTTTTCTCTTTTCTACCGAAAGATGCCGCCAAAGATGAGGGATTATAATTTTCAGTTGGCTTTCGTTTTTTATTATCTTTTCGTCTTTTAAAAAGATTAGGAGTGAAAATGAGTAATGTAATAGTGAAGTAATCCAGCTAGATTAGTGAAATATTCTAATTCAATTCGAAATTAATAGAATCAAGTTTCAATAAATTATGGAGTCAAGTTTTAATATTATAACATTTGATTTGTTAGACTCAAAAGTTTAATTGAGCAGTTGATTTTTTAATTAAATTACTTTTATTCCTTTAGAATTGAGGCGAATATATTATTTATTAAAATTTTTAGTTAGTTAAAATTTTATCGAATCGAATTTGAGTACTTCAAATAATTTTTAAGTCGAATTTCGAACAACTAAAAAAATTCTATTAAATTCGATCTGAATTTAAATTTTGAATTTTTTAATTAAATCAAGTTCAAATCTGACACTGTATTTACTCGACTCGTTACATTACAGTATAATTACCAAGTTGCATGGGCCGGCATTTTACTTATTTTTAGATAGCCTTTGAATATTAATTTTCTTTTGGTATGATGAATATTATCATCATATCATATTATTATATTATATCTAAAAGTAAAAATATGAGGATAGACAAACAGATTTACTAAAAAAATAATCTAATTATTTTAGTTAATTGGATAAATTTTATCATTTAATAATTTAATTTATTAATAAATAATATTAATAATTTATTAATTAGAAGTATAATTCTATTAAAATTAGATAATTATATTTTATATATAAAAATAAATAACTAATAAAAGAAATAAAAAAATTTAATAAAAAAATATTAAGAATGCACAAAAAAATATAATGGACAAGATGATTTATACATAATAAATAAATTAATAATCATAACGAACAAGATAATTAATAAATTAAATAATTTGACGTAGTTTTTTTATATATAGTATGATCATCTCCATATAAATTTAATATTAATGTTATTTTAATTTGATTTGTTCTTTATTTTATTTTTATGTAATATTTATACTATTTTATATGATATATATTATTTTAAATATTTTTCTATTAAAATATTAAATATTTATAAATAATTTTTTTAATTTTTATTATTTATTAAATTAATCAGCTTAATTATTTAGTATTATTGAGTGTTTTAATTATTTGTTATCTATTGTTTTGGATGAAAAAAATATTTAGTTTTAATATATTTGTGAATTATATGATTTTATTTATTCTAATATAAATTTAATTTTAATATTATTTTACTTTGATTTATTTTATATTATCTTATTTTATTTTATTTAATGTTTATATTATTTTATATATTATCTATATTTTTCTATTAAAATATTAAATAATTTAATTTTATTACTTATTAAATTAATTAACTTAAATATTAATAAGTAATAAAATAATTAAATAACTTAATAAGTAAAAATAATAATAATAAAAATGTGTTAAGTAATGGACATACAATAAACAATCAGGTTCAAAATGATAAACAATTATATTCAAAATGATGAATAATCAATTTCAAATGATGTATAATCAAAATATAAATATTAAACTTATAAGTGATGAACGTGCAATAAATAATTAAGTTTAAAATGATAAACAATTAAGTTTAAAATGATGAACAATCAAGTTCAAAACGATGAACAATAAAATTCTAATCAATAAACCTATAAGTTCATCACCATAATTCACCATACATAATTTATTATTATTAGAATGTTTACTGTATTTATTTTATTTATGACTCTTAATAATAAATAAATTAGTAAATTGATGAAATTTGAGAAAAATATGCATTCGTATAATTTATTATAAATAAAATATCATAATAAGATAAAATAAATTAATAAAAAAATATATAAAAATTAAATAGTAATTAATGACGAATCAAATATTTAGTAATTATGTGTAAAACACGTAAATGAAAAAGTTAGTTAGTTTAAATGAAAAAAAAATTTGAATTTTATGCATTGTGCAATTAAGTTTAATAGTATTAAATATTAAGTATTTAGTTTTAGTGTTTGCTCGGTTCACCTTTGTCTCTATTTTTTTTTAAATGGGATTTCAATACTGAGATTTTTTATTTGTCTCTCTGCTTTTAATAGTCTAATAAACTAAAAATTGAATCAGGTATTTAATTCGTTTAGTTTTAAAAAGACAAGCAAGTGTTTGAAATTATGTTAAATGTTCTAAAAATAAATTTTTAATTTTTTTATTTAATTGACTGATTTTTTTAATTTTTTATGAATTATTATTTTTTAAAACTATTTTTAAAAAAATATCTATTTATCTGCTTCTATTAAAAATATTTTTTAAAATATAAAAATATTTTTTTTTCCAAAACTTCATCCCGCCCTAAATTAGATGCTTAGTTAATTGAAATTAAAATCCAGCAATTGAAAATTTCAACTCTCAACTTTTAGAATTTCTACTGAAATCTGACTTTTCATGAAAAGCTAAAATTTTTAACTTTTCATTATTTCATATTTAAATATTAAATATATAAAACAATTTTATATTTTTCTACACGTACTTATATCAATTTATAATAATTTTTAATGATTAAAAATTATATTTTAATCATATGTTGTGTATAATTATTTTTTTTATAATATATATGATATGCATTATAAATAAATAAAATAATGTATATATATCACATTAATAACATAATATAATTATATTCTCAAAACCCTAGCCCTTTTTTTTTTTTTTCTTCTTATTTTCTCTTGTCATTATCTTTTTTGAGCAAAGAGAAATGATTTTTAGTAATTATTGGAGACAAATCACCCCTATATTTTTTTTTTATTTCTTAGTTATTCCACATATCTATGTTTTTATTTTTTTTTATATATTTTATGATTTTATCTGTCGTCTTGTTATAATATTTTGTTTTCTTTGTTTTGTTGAGGCATTTTTTTATATGCAATTCAGATATATAAAATATTTTCGGTCCAACAGAAATAATAAATCATATTATAATTATCAATATATTGCAAAACTTGAATCATAGATATTCTAGTCACTATAGTATTATTAAATTTGTAGGCTTTGAGCCGATTTATTTGCTATTAATCTAGGTATTGTGAATTTTTTCACTGTTTCATCTTTAATGGGTTTTAGTGGATTTGTAACTATCCACTAAATTTTTTATATGAATCCTTATAAAAAAATAACATAATATATACAATTATTAGTTATTTTATAAATTATAATCAAATTTTATCTGTTGAATTGCTATACGTTTTAAAATTCATTATGATTTATTGATTATCATAGCTAGTTATTGACAGTTAATGGCTACCTCTGTTTGCTTACAATTGATTGTCATTGTTGACCATTGTTGGCTGCTGACAGCCAGCTGTCACAGCTGAACCAAATAAATCCTTAAACTCTAATTTAAGCTCCTAATTAAGTAGCAAATGAAAGGCTCAAGAGGACATACTCATAAATTCGGGTTTGAAGTTAAAATTGAAGAGAATTTGTATGAAAATTGGAAGAAAGTTATAAAAATTATTAAGAATATAGATTATTTATAGGCTGGCCAGCTAGGAAATCCATTTGGAGAAATTTTGATTTTTCATTCCGATTTGATTGTTTAGGTAAGGGGATAAATTTTAGCAAATTCTCTTGTGGCTACTGTGGCTTTTACGATTTTGATTTGTTTTTTTGTTGGTTCCAATTTCCATAGTTGGTCTTGCAGATTTGGTTTCTAGCTAGTCTTCTCCATGAGCTCTTTATAAATTTTAAGAAGTCTTTATATAGCTTCTGCCTTATGGTGAATTTTATTATTAGTAATTTGTATGCTCTAGTGCATTTATTTATTTTTTATATATTAAATAATGTATCACAATAAACACGTATATATTTCATATTTATAATAAATAAAATATTTAAGTTATTGATCAATTTATTATGAATATAATAGTTATATTATACTATGAAATATACAATCTTTTGGTTATTAACAGAAAATTTACTATCAAGTTATTAATAATAATGAGATAAATAACTCTAATAAAAAATAATCTTGAAAAATATTCATAACAGGAAAAATGATAATGAATTGAGCATTTATTGAACCTCAATTTCATTTTCCATGATATAGTGATATCTGGATAAATCGGTGAGTTCTTAAATATTTAAGAATACTGAACAATGATGTATGATAATAACTACATGGTACTGCTCGATGTCAACAATTATTATTTTTGTCATAATATATGATTCTTTTATAATTCAAAATCATTTGACTTGAAATATCAAGACTGTCTTTTCATGATTGGCTGTGGAGGTGTTCTCGTCTTATATTAAGCTATCTATACTTAGTAATCTAACTCGTAATCACTACAGTTAATTATGTAGTAAGATATGAGATTACTAATAGTATGACTCGTTACCCTGCAGTACCAGGACCAGATCCAAATACAGTTGATATTTTGACTCTGATAAAATATATTCCTAGTTAAGAGAAATATGACTTATTCAATGTAAGATTAATACTATTATTATTAGTTAAATTAATAATAGTAAGTCTTATTTGATTCAGAACCCTTATTAGTATATTGACCAATAGGATTTTGATGCACTGTAATTCTAATCAATATTAAGATCATAACGAGAGGGTTAATATTATGATCTAAATGTCAAATTAATATTTGAGATTTTATCAATAATCAAAATAAGAATTCCAAAATGATACTTAATGTGTCTGGATATACGAAAAATTCAGAAATAGTGTCTAATATAGTATTAAAGAGTTAATATTATATTTTCATTTCAATAAAACTTTTGACCTTTTACATCTAAATTAAATAATTTGGCTAGTGAAAATTAAAGATACGTGAATTAATTTAATTGAGAATTAAATTAAAAAAAACTTATATTATTTGAGTTAAAATTAATATTGATTAATTTTAATTATTTCTTCTATATAAATTTAATTAAAGTATTAATTAAATTTATCATAATTTAATTAAATTGTTAATTAAATTAATCATAGTAGTAAATTAAAGTAATTACCATATTTAATAAAAGAGAAAATTAATTATTTGATTAATTGTAATGGTTACCAAATTTAACATAAAGTTGCAATTAATATGCATTTATTAGGAATGCATTATTATGTTTAACTTTATATCTATAATTCAAAGTTGCAATTAATGTGCATTTTATTAGAAATGCATTATTATGTTTGGTTTTATGTCTATAATTTAATATTGAAATTAATGATCATTAATTCTTCCAACATCTTTCATTATTTGTTTGCCATCGGCCAAGCCATTATTTCAATAATAAAACAAACTTAAAAAGAAAGATAAAGATGAAGAAAACTTAAGAAGAAGAAAGAAATGGCAAATGAAGTTTCATCTTGTTCTTAAAAGGAATATAGAGGATATGATGGTATTATGCATATTGGTGGGTTTTGCTTGATTGGTTGTTCAAAGTTTGTGTCTTATTAATTGAAGTTGCTTCAATCAATCTTTTGCTTCCAAAATATACACATAAAGAAATAGAGAATCAAAAGGATATATTTTGTGATAATATATTTTGGACTAATAAAAGAATTTCATAAAAAATAACAAAAGCTTTTGATCTTTTTATTTGATTTTGTATATTTTGTAAACTTGGTTATAAAAGATTTGTCTTAACCTTTTATTTTTTTTGTTCTAAAAATCATAGGATGATAATCTTGGAAAATGGATATTATTCATTAAGGCTAGAAAATATAATTTGCAAAAGTTATGGATAAATATTTAAAGTTAACATGTAAGGTGTGTTTGCATGTCATATAAAATTTATTCTTACTCAATGTATCATAGCCTTCCCATTATTTTTTGAGCAAAATAACTCTATTTTTCCAGTAATAAGCTTGGTTTGGCTATGGTTGATATTTTTGTTATTCTTTTAAATTTGATCTGTATATTATGTTACATGTTGATATTACATGATATTTTTCTTCTTTTTGTTTTGAATTTTCAAAGGTATAATGAGTTATATTATTTTCATATATTAGTTTGTAATATTTAATATCTCTATAGTTTATTTTTACCATTATATTGAAGCTCTGGTATCCAAAATGACATAAAGTAACATTTTTCTTTGGAGTATGGAGGCTTGAAATTTTGAGGAGGACCAACAAGAAAGACTGGCCAAGATTGAGTTTACATTGCATTTTCCATTTTAGGGTGATAATTTTTCTAACAATTGTAATAAGATTGTAAATTGTATGATTAATTTTTTATTATTGTATTTAATGTGAATATATGTGGTAAATGATTGAATAATTTGAGCTTTAAATTTTAATTTTTGATTAAAAAATTAATAATAATAATTTAAATGAGATTTAAATTGTATACAAATTTTAATATGGTAGATTTTTCAAAGTTGTAAAAATTCAGCCTTTATACATAAAATCCATTTTTTGATGAAGTGAGTGTGTGTGTATATATATATAACTCCAAAATTAATTTAATTTAGACATTATATATATATGATTATATAATGAGCTCACATTTATTTATGAAACATAAAATACATAGGGGTAATATGTATTTTATTCAATCTAACATCATATGTATGTTTAAAGATCCATAATCATCCGAGTATTAATATGATTACCTTTTATAATCATATGAGATATGACATAAAAAAGACTAATATGGAAACATTAACCTTAAAATTAGATTATGTGATAATTCAAATCTAAATTTACTGCTTTATAGATGATAATAATTTTTTAATCCGGTTAATATGCAAAGTGAGACCTTAAAATTAGGACAAAAGACCAAATAATCTTCCCAAAAATAATAACAAAAGACCAAATAATCTTCCAAAAAATAATGAATCCAATAAATATACAAAATGTCTACATTTAGGCTCTCCATGAAAGTATTAATATGCAAATTATTATATATTAATGATAAAGTCAAATAATTTATTTAATTTGTAGAATGGATGAACATCTAATATTGTAAGAATGTAACCTGGCGAAACTGAGTGATACTAGATTGAATCCATTTGTTCTACTAATCTCATAGGTATGATTCATCTAATATGTTAGCCCTAAAATGTCATTTTGGAAGTTGTGGGTTAGTGTATTAGGAGTTAGTTAAAAAGAAAATAAATTTGTTTTACAATTGTTGTATTTGACAAGGAGTTGTCATCTTATTATTATGTTAATATTAAAAAAAATATCACTATGAGAAGCTAACGAATATTAATTAGAGTATTATTGAGATCTAATTTATCCACTAGAAGTTCACCCCTATGGAACTTCCATTTTCTACTAGGCAAGTGTAGGATGTGTCAAATTTGTAGGAGAAATTATTATTATTATGTGTTCAAATCATTTTAGTTAATTGGTTTGACCATTAATATATAAATAAATTGATATATTTTATTCTTTCTGTAATTATTTTTTCAATAATATGGCTGTACCATCATTATTCCAACCGCTTTTAGACTGTAATATGCTTACCATGCCTAATTATATGGATTACTTAAGAAACCTTAAGCTGGTGCTTCTCCAACAGTGCTTGTGGGATGTTGCTAGTAAGTCAAAATCTATAGTGCCTGCCGCTGATGCAAATGAAGCTGAAAAACAACATTAGAATGATTGGATTATAAGAACACCAAAACAAAGTATTGTATATTTGCTTCTATGAAAAATAAGATACAAGAACAATATAAAAAAGATAGAAACTTGTAATAACATTTTGGAACTAGTGAAGGAAAGTTATGTCGATACCAGTAAGATTACCCACTTTAACTATTCTAATAAACTATTCGAAATTAAAATGAATGAAGGACAAGACGTTGGTGAGATAATAAAGCTTAGTATTGCCTTAAATATCTCAATTTCTTCATGAATAATTAACATAGACTGTATCTTAGCATCACTTTCACATTCTTATTGAAGTTTCATTTCTAATTTTTATTTGAACAAAGTGGAGTGCACTTTACAAAAGTTGCAACAAAATTTGGTTTATCACCAAAATACTGTGGTTGAACCCCAAAAGAAAGAGACAAAATTATTGGTGGCAACTTCTTCTTCTCACCTAAAGGACAAAGAAGAATAAAAAGACCATTACAAAGGGTAAAGGGAATGCAAAAGCTCTAGTTTCAGGCTAGCTTAAACTAAATGCTGACAATCATGCTTCCATTGTCAAAAAGATGATCATTGGAAGAGAAATTGTTTGATTTGTCTAAGTAGTCTAGAGAAAACTAAAGGCCAAAGGATTACATGCCTTTTAGGTATTTCTCATCATTTAAATTTAAATATAATTTAATTATGATCGTTCTTCTAACTCATTATATGCTTGGGTCCTAAAAACAGGAGCAACTACTCATATTTATTTCTTTGTGCAGGATCTAAGGTATAAGAAGTTGCTACATAATGGAGAGATAAGGCTCACTCTTGGTCATGAAGCAAAAGTTGCAGCCGAGCAAGTGAGATATATTTCTATTTTATTAAACTATCATGTAATCTTATTATCAGATATGTTGTATATTCTTAATGCTTATAAAAATATTGTTTCTATATCCGCTTTGACAAATAATAATTATAAATTCTTGTTTTGCAAAAATATGTGTTACAATTATTTTAATAATCATCTTATTGGCATTGAAACCAAACATCATGGCTTATATTATTTGTATTGTGATAAGTCTAATAAGATAAATAATAAAGAGTTACTTTGATAAATAACAATTATGAATTCTTATTTTTCAAATATATGTTTTACAATTATTTTAATAATAATTTTATTGACATTGGAACTAAACATCATAGCTTATATTATTTATATTGTGATAAGCTTGATAAGATAAATAATAAAGAGTTATTATTGAGCAATATAAATGACAATTCTATTCAAATTAACTATGATGATTCAAATATGACACGTGTATGATATTTAAGACTTGGTAATATTTATAATGCAAGGATCCATAATTTGGTAGACATGGAAATTCTAAAAGGTTTAGATTCTCAATTTAAAGATTTTGTTTGTGAGTCACGTCTGCAAGGAAAAATGACTAAAGAATGGAGTACCTGAGTGGTATAATGAGTTGAAACTAAAGAACAGAAGGAACTAGGCAAGTATCAGGTAAACATGGCCACTACTGAGGATGAGCAAGAGACATCTTTAGTTGCTGAGGCTACAAGATGGAAAGGTCAACCTAACTTTACCGAGATGATTAAACAGGAGGTCTCTAAATACCTCAAGGCAATTAGATTCCTATAAATAATTACTTGAATTTTGCATAGGTGCATGACTTTACAGGTATAGTGCATTTAACTATAACTTCCAATTTTTCATATTGGATCATAGACAGTGGAGCATCTACTCACATTTGTGCAGATAACAAGTTGTTCAGTGAGATAAGACCATCACCTAAAACTATAAAGGTTCACTTACCTAATGGCACAACTGCTAGTCTTAATTCCTTAGGAGACATAGAACCTTGCTTCCATAGGAGATATAGAATTCTGTAGTACTTTACAACTCAATAATGTTTTATATCTGCCTAATTTTCATTACAATATTCTTTCAGTACCCAAACTCGCTAAATCACACCTTATTAAATTGATTTTTACTAATACAAGTTATTTGTTGCAGGACCTGAAGAGTGATAAAGTAGTTGTGTTTGGAAGAATGATGGGCAACCTGTATATTCTTGAGCATAAGGATTTTATTATACCTTATAATAAAACCTTTTAATTTGCTTCTTATTTCAGTACTTCAGATCCTGTAAATCAAATAACTACTTTATATGTCAAAACTTGGCATAGTAGATTAGGGCATCCTTCTGATATTGTACTGGCCCATCTGAAGTTCATAAATAAAGACTAGATTATGCATGATGTGCCATGCGATGTATGTTCTTTACCTAAGAAAACCCTAAATCCATTTCTTATCAGTTTATCTAGATCCTTAAACCCTTTTGACCTTTTACATGTAGACATATGAGAACCTAACAAAGATGCAACACTAGATGGAACTCATTACTTTTTTACATTTGTTAATGATTTTAATGGATGTGTGTGGGTGTATATGATGAGATATAAATCACAAGCAATGGGAATCTTAGCAAAGTTCCTTAAAATGATAGCCAGACAGTTCAAAAGTAAAGTTAAGGTGATCAGAATGGATAATGGAACAGAATTTTTGAGCAAGGAGTCAAATTTTATTGGTAAACAATGGCATTTTGCATCAAAGGACTTACATCTACACTCCACAGCAAAATGGAGTTGTAGAACGCAAGCATAGACACATCTTGTAGGTTGCCAAGGCTCTTTTGTTTATGCAGAATTGCCTACTAAACTTTGGGGTGAATCAATATTACATGCTACTTTTCTAATCAATAATTCCTACAGCTCTACTGAATTGGAAAACACCTTTAGAATTACTTTACTTTAGGCAACCTATCTATAGCATCTTAAAAACCATTAGATGCTTGGCTTATTGTAAAATCCAATACCTAGTTTAGGGAAATTTGCACCCAGATCCATAAAGGTTGTTTACCTTGGACACTCATCTGGCCAAAAGGCATTTAAGATGCTTGATATAGCCAATGAAACAATATTTATGTCCAGAGATGTGGATTTTTTTTAAAAACATATTTCCCTTTTTAAAACTATACCTTCATCATCCATAACTCAAAAACCTATCTTACCTTATCCTATATTGGATTCTGATTCAACTGTTATTCATATTCCTTCTTCCACTTCTCTACAAAATATAACTTCATCTGTTTCTCCATTTTTATCTTCTAGTGATATTATACCAATATCTTTTTCACCTCCTGCCATGCAGATGCTTATCAATCCACAAACTTCAACTACTGCAGTTACTCATCTAGGTATGTCTTTTCTTATTATGCCTACTAGAAAGAGTACTAAAATTGTCAAATAACCAAGTTAGCTACAACATTTTACTATAAACCTTACCAGTACTAACCCTAGCCTTGATTCACACCTTACACCATTTACTGGACACTTTACTTCTGTACATATGTATTTTGTGTCCATTTTGTCACAGATTTGGGAGCCCACCTCTTATCATGAAGCATTACAATACCCTGAATGGATAAAAGCAATGCATACTGAACTCCAAGCTTTGGAGAAGAATCATACCTGGGAGTTAACCATTTTACCACCTAAGAAGAAACTCATAGGCTCAAGATGGATTTACAAACTATAATTAAAACCCGATGGCACGATTGAAAGTATAAGGTGTATTTAGTTACAAAAGGGTATAATCAAATAGAATAGTGGATTTCAATGAAGTTTTTTCTCCTGTTGCTAAATATGTTATTGTTTGATTGCTGTTAGCCATTGCAGCAGCTCAAGACTAGCCTTTGCACCAGTTGGACATTAACGCCTTTCTTCATGGCTATGTTGATGAAGAAATATATATGACACCCTCAGATGGTTACACTAAGGAATATAATGTCTAAGTCTGCAAACTCATTCTATCCTTATATGGTTGCACCAAGCAAGCAGACAATGGAATGAAGAATTCTGTCTTGTTAAAGCTTTATGGTTTTCGGCAATCAATACATGATCATTGCCTATTTCTTTTCTCTAAGTCTGATGTGTTCATGGCCTTGCTGGTTTATATTGATGATGTTTTAATTACAAGTACTTCAGAAATTGCCATTGAATAAGTGAAATCCTACCTGGATGCTAAGTTCACCATTAGGAATCTTAGGTCAGCCAAGTATTTTTTTTAGGGTAGAGATTGCACGCTCTTCTAGTGGCATTTTTATTAGTCAAAGGAAATATATCATTGACTTAATTACTGATGCTAGTCTAGTTGATTCTACTGCAGTTGCAATTCCTATTAGTAAAGGTATTGTTCTCAATATTGTTGAAGGTTCCTTACTACTCGATCCTTAGCACTACCACAAGCTAATTGGTAAGCTTTTGTACATTAGTTTTACAAGACCAAATGTCACATACATTATGCAGTAGCTAAGTCAATATGTGTAGGCCCCACGTCCCTCCTATATGAATATTGCCTTGTATGTTCTTCATTATCCTAAGGGCAATCTAGAAAAAAGGTTGTTTTATCCAAGGACTAACTCACTTAGCTTGTCTGCATGCTGTGATGTTGACTAGGCAACATGCTGAGACACACAAAGATCGCTTACAGGCTATTGTGTGTTCCTTGGCCTTGCATTGATCTCTTGGAAGACCAAAAAGCAAAGCATTGTGTCCCGTTCTTTAGCTGAGGCGGAATAATGTAGCATGGCTGCTACCACTAATGAACTTCAATGGATATCTTATTTGTTATAAGAATTCTATGTTTCCTTCTCTTTGCATGTCCCTCTCTGGTGTGACAATAGGAGTGCCATCCACAGCATAGCAAATTCAATCTTCCACGAGCGTATCAAACATCTTGACATTGATTATCACTCGGTACGCGAGAAATACAAGTCATGCTTTCTTCTTCCTCAACACACTTCCACATCAACTTTGCTTGCATATATCTTTACTAAGGTATTACCAGCACCTACCTTTGATTGATTCTGTGGCAAGCTAGTCTGGTGTCTCTCTACACAATGCCAACTTGAAGGGGGGGAAATGAAGACTTATCTATACACAATCATTTTAATTTATTTATTTAATTCTACCTTAACTACAACATCGTTTTGTTTTAGAGATAGGTTATTGAGTTTCTTTTATTCTTGGAGGGAAAGTTTGTTTCACTTGACAATAATTTTTTTTCCTTTCTTCAATGGTCTTTAGCTCATATATATAAAGTCTGTAATCTCAATTCATAGTTATGGAATATAGACTACAGTTCCAAAAATACTTCTTGACTCTTGTTCAAATAATAAAAAGAATAATTACTCAATTAAGCTCGCGACTCTTACGAGTCGGACATCATGATATCCATACTCAATTCGACAAACTACTCGAATTACTCTAGATTTAACTCGGTTCAATTAACTTTGAGTGAAATTCAAATATTTTACAAATGAATAGTTTGCGAATATCCTGACTCATTTGCATCCTATTAGCAGAGCCACATCTACTTGAGGATGAATAATTACATTCTCTTAACTTTTTAAAATATATATAATAATATATAAATCTATGCAATATTTTAAGATTTGCTCGTCTTAAAAGATATTAAAAGTCTAATATATAAATTTTTGTATTCTTTAACTTAGAAATTTGGTTCCGCCAATATATACCACTATCTCTAGTAATGGGTTAAGTAGTTGACTCAGTTTCATGTAAATTCCCCAAAAGGAAATATAGTGATGGAATTTTTAAATATTTCCCCTCAAATCAGTAACTAAAAGTAATAATTAAGTGCGCATATTTTGTGGAAATTATGCTATGTACAAATGCTCCACATTGGACGTTGCCAATTCCACCACCAAACGGCTCCACTTTGGGAGTTAGCAGAAGTGCCGCCGCACCAAAAGCCCATAAAAAAATCCCACACTCAAATTTTCAGCGTACAATCTTTTACCTTTGGCCTTTTTCTTTTTCTTTCTTCTTCATTGGGAAAACAGACAGTCAAAACTCAATGGAATGTTTCGTTAATTTAATTAAATTTAAAACCTAAATCATGCATTGCATTGCATTGTCAATTCTAAAGAAAAAGCTAATGGAAGACGTGAAAAGTGAGAGAATACCATACAAGGTGGCCGGCACAAATTTTGCATATCCACTTTAGAATAACTTCATGATTAAAGTCTTTCACATATTAAATATCAATTTGGTAGGTGAAAAATTTATGGGATTAATTAGCTCTATATTAAAATAATTGGTAATTAATCCAAGAGTGGGTGGATGGATTGATAAAATGATAAGACTCTTACTGCTCATTTGGTTTACGGATTATTTAAGTCATATGATTAATGTTAATATTATGTTTCATTAAGTCATAAAATTAGTTAAATTAATCCTTATTTAGTAGAAATATTTTAATCATAGTATTAACTAATATAAATATGTAATATCATATTTAGTATAATGTTTTAAGTAATAAAATAAATTAGTAAAATAAAGAAATTACTTAAATATCTTTTATTTTATATTAGCAGTTGAAAAATAAAATTCAAAACTAAGGGTATTTTTTATTTATAAAAAAGGTAAAATAATAAGAGTAGTTTATGATTTATATTTTTATAAATATAGAGATTAACAATCCCTTTAGAAAGGGATTAATAAAAATATGTGGAAGATGTGTATTAGTCAAAACTTATCATATGAATTTAGTAAGCCCTTACTAAACCAAATTTAATTTGTTGAACCAAATATAAAATTAGTTACTAACTCTGCAGCTTAATTAAACAATCTTATATACCAAACCATATATACCAAACGAACTATAATAACTAAACTAGAGGATTTGTATTCAAATTCCGATACGTAACTATTTTAAATACTCTTAATGAAGTATTTTGCTACTTTTAAAATTTTTTATAGTGAGTTTTAGATTAATCATACTAATTTCTTATAACAGAAAAAAGAAAACACAAATCATATGATACCAACAAAAGAGAAAAAAAAAAAAAAAAAGGGCAATTATGGCTTTAAGCAGACCGGCTAAAACTCAACTTTACAAATTCAATGCAACCACCCACCAAGGATTTCTGTCCCTTTCTTCTTTGGCAATTTCTTTATATATATATATATATTTTAATAAAAAATTTGACTAAAAATTAAAATTATAGAACTGATCATGATATGAATATCCTTAAACTAAAATTTATTGAAATTAAATATTATTAAGCTATTAAATACTATAGTATATAACATATAGTACATTAGAAACTAGATATTTATATTTTTATATTACAGTATAATAGTATTGATATATGATATATTAAATATTTGTTGCTATAGGAATTATAATAATTGAAAATAATCATTAGTTTATTAGTCAAAAAGGATTAGCCCATTCCTTTTTGTTCCTCTCTTTTATTTCATTTCTATGTGTAGGATTAGCTACTTGTTTGAACAATTTCTTCTAATCAAATCTCAACCTTTTTCACTGTGACCCATTGTTCAAAACATTCATCTTTAAACCAATATATTTGAAATACAAATAAGGCTTAATTTCATCGATAATCATTTATAGTTTAGTATTATTACATTAAAATTATATAATTTATTTTTATTTTATAAAAGTTACATAACAATGGTTTAATTTCATTAAAATTATTTTCAATAATTTTTTAACAGTCAATAATTAGATAAGTTTTGCTAGCATCCTAATTGACATATAAAACACGTCATCAAATATAGCACTGCATATGCTCACAACTCAACATTTTTATCAGTACCATAAATTAAAAATGGTGCGACTAGAATGTCAGAACTTTATTTGATCTGTATATTGACGTTCTATTTAATATGTACGGTAATATAGCATGTTTCATATAGAATACTAATACAATTTTTTCAATTATTAACTGAAAATAATTTTACCGAAACTAAAATATTGTTTGTTTACTGCAAAATGAAATTAACACTGCAAATAAGCTGCGCTGCAGCTTAGTTGAGCTCTTAATTTTTAATTGATTTAGTGTTGTTCCTTTGTTTCCATCAGTCACCCATCACTCACCAGCCTAAGAATATAATTTCTAATTTTCAATCAAAATTGTGATATTCTTCTTCTTCAAAATCCTTCGCCCATTAATCAAAATTTCAGATAGAATTTGTGAATGGAGATAATGCCGTTGGATCAGTTTTAGTTTCCAAATAGAAACAAACTCTCGTTTCAGTTCTCACTCTCACTCTGATTTATACATATATCATATCAGTTTGTCTGGGCTAACAAAATGCCAGTCGAGCTCAGAACTGCCGCATAAAAATTGGGTTGTTAGCTTTTTGTTTATCCTTCACATCAAATTTTCTGTTGGATTGTTTTGTGCTCGAGGGAAGAAAGTGAGAGAAAAGTTCAATAAGATGATGACTTTCAAGGAATTTTGGAGTAAGAAAATATTGGTGGGTCTTGTTTTGGGACAGTTTCTCTCACTTCTCATTACTGCTACTGGATTTTCATCTTCTGAGCTTGCTAAAAGAGGTTCTCTCTCTTTCTCATGTAAATATATATGCTGTTTCATTGTTTTCCGTTGTTGAGATTGGTTGATGAATCAGTAAAAAAACAAGGAAGTCATTTATGTATACTTATTTCCAGAATTGGAGGTCAATAATTCGTTTTCTCAAAGAAAAAAAAAAAAGAAAATGTATTGGTGTGTGATGTTTCAATGATGGTTGCACAGGATGTCTCATAAGATGTGGAATTCTTATTCTGTTTGTTTTTAGGTTCTTTCATTTGATTGAATTTGTTATATGTTCTCTTTTTATTGCTGCACGTTTTTATTTAATTTTGAAGGATGTTGAATCATTAGAAATTTGTTATTTAATGTTCTACTTCAAAATTCTGTGTGCCTTCTACTGGTTCTTGCTTGTTCAAGTGCTCTTTTGGAAAGAATTCTTTTCCTGAGCCCAAAAGAAAATTAAGGAGAGGAGGAAAAAGAACATAAAATGGTTGGTACTCCAGGATTATTGGAATTTTGGCCCTTAAAGGAAGTATTTTAAAATATTTAATATGTTCGGATTTAATGATGTGTATTTCCCAGCCTCCTTTCTTGTTTCTCCCAATTTTGGATTTTCATTTTGTTGTATCAATAAATTTGAGTAATTGATAGTGGATTATATAATATTGTATTTATAATGCAGGAATTAATGCACCAACTTCTCAGTCTCTTCTTAACTATATACTCTTGGCCATTGTCTATGGAATTATTATGCTTTATCGGAAGAAAGCACTTAAGGTGGATTCTTGCACTTAATATGTATATATATTTTTTCTGATGCATTTTCCTCTCCCCATTTTATGTATTTTGACACACTGTAAAACCTTTAACTGGAAGTGCACCGATTTATTTGTCAATTTTCAATTATTGGAGATTTTAAGCCACTGGATGGGGCTGAAACAGAAAGCAATGTGCTTCTGGGATGCTTGTTAATAAGTTGGGAGAATATGGTGAATGAGTGTGACAAAGCAGGGATCTAATTTGATTGAAGAAATTCCTATGTGTTAGTTAGTCCTGGAGGTGAAAAGGGAGTTTCCTGTGAAGAAATTTTTTAAAGAATAGCAGTTCTACGAATGAGATATAAATTAGCCTGAAGTGAAGGGTGAATGGGCAGAATTTATTAATTTGTTAATTGTTTTTCTTTTTTTCTTTCTTGTGTAATTTGTCATACCTCCTTTTTGGAATTTCTTGCAGGCAAAATGGTACTACTATGCAATACTTGGATTGGTAGATGTAGAGGCCAATTACCTTGGTGAGTGTCTTATAGGTCATCTGCTTGTCACGCAGTTCTTTATGGACCTATATTTATAGTTGCCTGCTTCTTGCACTTCTGTTTTCGGCCTTTAACTTCTGAATTTCATTTTCATGTTAATTAACCTATTAGCGAACAGGAAGGGAAATTCTGTTTTCCAAAATTGTTCCAGTTTTAGGCTAATTAATCAATCTTCATTCTATTTCAGTTGTGAAGGCTTATCAATACACATCCCTTACAAGCGTCATGTTGCTGGATTGTTGGTCAATTCCATCTGTTATGGTTCTTACCTGGATATTCTTGCACACTAAGTATAGATTCAAGAAGATTATTGGAGTTCTTGTTTGTGTTGCTGGACTTGTCATGGTTGTTTTTTCAGATGTTCATGCAACTGATCGATCAGGTAAATGTGATACATCATTATGTTTGCCTTGATGTCATGGTCTGTGGGTTAGTTTTAGAGTTCTCTTAGCTTTATCTATTATGTGACTGTAGATGGTTATCATTTTATTTTTTTCACAAAAATATTTTTCAAGTGAAATTTCACAAGAAGCACCTTTTGATTATTCTTCTTCTTTCCCAATGGAAAATGGAAGAAATAGAACACAGATCTTCTTCACAAGTAAACTCTGCTTAAGATGCTTTTCAGGAAAATGGCCATCTACTTTCACACCTCTAGATATTATGTCTAAGGCAGATATGTGCCAATCCATCGATCAACATCAGCTTTTGTAGATTGCTGATGGCAGCTATGGTTTTATATTTTTTGTGTAATTTTGTATTTGTGTACAATAAGATGAAATCTACGAGCATATTGATTCATGAGTCAAAATTTTTCATGTTCTTTTTCACCAAACACATTAATTTTTTGGAGTAGTGCAAATCCAGGTGCTCGAAGTTTCTTTGGTTTTTAATGTTATGTTTGAATGTTAGAAATCAATTTCTTAAATATAAATCTGCAGAAAAGGAAAAGAAAAGAAAATCCATAGTTGAGTCATTTTCCTCAGATAAACGGAGTTTGAATTGAGAAATTGTTTTTCATCATTAAAATATAAATTTTTAAGGTTTTAAGGGTCATTATGATGAAGGTTTTGGGCCACAAATTTTGAGGGCTAAGTTGCCACGGTTAAAATGTTGCTTACTTTATAACAGTCCCTACATTCTTGTATATTCTATTGGAAAAGAACAAAGGTTATTTTCTATCATTATAGTTTCCTTCCAAGTTCTTGAAAATTTTCTTAATTGGATGCTTGAGTCTGAGGAGTTTGAATGATGGAAATTTTTTTAAGTTGCAATGCTGGTTATGTCAAATTCTGACTTCTGAGTTATTTTTGCTTGTAGGAGGGAGCAGTCCTCGTAAAGGAGATACTCTTGTTATCGTCGGTGCAACACTTTATGCTATCAGTAATGTCAGTGAGGTAAGCCAATTCACGTATTTTCCTGTCCTGCAGGCATTTCATGCTATGTCAGTCTCTCTACTGCTGTGCAATGTGCTTCCTATCTCTCTGTCAAGAAAATAATTTTTCCTTTGTTCTATTCCGTCATGCACTTTTCCAATTCTCTCCAACCATGTTTTCCAGGGATTTGCTTTCCTGGCACAATGTTCCTTTTAAATTGCCAGTAGTCACACAAATGTGTGTTGTGCTAAATATTTGTGCTTTAACTTCAGAACTAATACATAAGTTTCAATTTAATTGTTATTCATCTCAACTAATGAGACTCTTGTTTTCCAAGGATTTGCTTTCCTGCCACAATGTTCCTTTTAAATAGCCAATAGTCACACAAAGATGTGTGTTGTGCTAAATATTTGTGCTTTAACTTCAGAACTAATACATAAGTTTCAGTTTAATTGTTATTCATCTCAGCTAATGAGACAAGCATATATTTGCTAAGAGGTACAGACCACAGATGACATATTAACTTTGTTTTCCCATGTGGTAAATCTATCAAGCAAACTTATAACAATTTGGTAAAGTTCCTGCAAATATGATTGCTCTACTCTCCTAAAACATTCGTGGAAAATGTCACTGACTATACCAAAATACATGAATGAAACAAGAAACTCTATGACTTTTAGGAAAACCTTTGAGCATGACTTATGATCTGCTTAGATTTGCACAAGCATGTAAAAAGCAGAAAGAAAGGAAGAGTCAAGTGCCCAGTTAAGAGTAACATTCAAAGAATGGCATCTAATGCCTCTGGAAAATGGAAAATGCAGAAGCAGAACTTGTCTGTGTTATACTGCATTTACCTTGTGTTCATGAGACGTAATCACAGTTGCTGTGTAATGTTATGGAAATGGGGGCCATCGTGGCCATAACATAAAGCTGCTTGTAAAATTTTATTTCAGAAACTGGAGAATAAGTGAATAGATGTTCAGTTGATGAAAATATAAAAAATTTCAACTTAATAATTAACATACACACCAAATATACTGCATTTGATCCATGTTTTATATTCCAACCAACTATTATGATCTTAGAAGATACATCAATTATAAGACATTGGATCCATGTTTTACATTATAACCTACTAATGTAATCTTAGGGAGTATTTGGAATTGCTGTTGAGTGTTTCAAAAGCCGATTTTAAATTTTTTTTATTTAATTGACTGATTTTTTAAATTTTTTATAAACTGCTTTTTTCAAATATACTTTTTAAAAAAGTATTTATTGATCTTGCTTCTATCCAAAAGCAATTTTCGAAACTCAAAAAAGTTAATAATATATTTTTTTTTTTTCAAAAAATGCCTTTTCCAAATTCAACCCCAAACAGGCCCTTAATGGATTTATCATAAATGTAGCATAAAGAGAATTTTATTGCAAATTTCCAAAAGCACAAATTATCAAAATTGAAGAATTCTGTGAAGTTTGAATTTTTCCTTTTCTTTAATAAGTAAAGTCTTTGATTTGTTGATTGTTGCAGCTGGTTCTCTAAAGCAACCTAAAGAGTGCTTATAGTAATATGTTTTCAAAGGAAAAACATTGGTGTATATCTCTCACATGAATAATATTATCTACAATTTTTTTTTTCTTTTCAATTATATTGCAGGAGTTTCTCGTGAAGAATGCAGATAGAGTTGAACTTATGTCTCTGCTGGGCCTATTTGGTGTAGTCATTAGTGCTGTCCAAATGTATCCTTAACTTCATACTGTTTGATTGGTGTCTGTGACTTCGCTCTTCTAGTGATGGAATTCTCTTGCTATTCAGTAATCCATTCTTAAAGTGATCAATTTTTTAAACATAATGGTAGGATGGAACTTCCTTTTAGCCCAGCTTGGTGCTCTTTAGTGCTACTTTATTCTCCTTGCTTAGTGGGAAAGGTTCTGCGGGTTCCTAGAACTAGTTAATCATGCAATCTCAATGGGTGGTAAAATTGCTGTTTTTGTTTGCCATCCTGCTGTTGATTTCTGTTTCTTAACGATGTCTTAATAGAAGCATTCTCGAGCGCAATGAGCTTAAATCTATTCAATGGTCAGCTGGAGCAGTAAGTTTCTTGTCCATCATATTCTCTAAGGCTATGTTTGGATTGAAGAATTTTAAATGAGAGATTTTAAACAATTCATGGATATATGCCAAATTCATTGTTTGGTTACTTAAAAAGGGTTAAAATCCATAGATTTTGGAAAATTTCTCATCAACCAAAATCCTTCATTTTTTAAGGATTTGATTTCCCACCTCCTAAGTAGAAAAGTTCAAAATCTATGGATTTTGAACAATGAGAGATTATTGCCAAATTTTTTTATTCCAAGATTGTCCCTAATAAATTAATAATATTCTAAAACTATTCTTAATCATAAAAAAGCAAAAAATATTTTTCTTTTAATTTCAACTGATAGCTTTATTATTATTTTGTATAATATAGTGTTAATATGCATTAAATTATTAATAAAAAATACTTTTTAGCAATGTAATTAAATATTATAACGTATAATAACTTTTTTTTTTAACTCTTAAAATAACCAATTTTATTTTTTAAATTTGTTAGTATGTAGTGGAATTGATTGCATATGTTTAATTAATAATAAATTATCAATATTTAATAAAGGTTAAAATTGAAAATTAATTGTTAAATCTATAGATTGTAGTTATTGAACCAAATAAAAGTATAAGGGTAATTATATCATTAATCCATGGATTTTATAGTCAAACCAAATAATAGAATTTTTAGAATCTATGGATTGAAATCCATGGATTTTAAAATTACTTAATTTAAATGGTGCCCAAAAGCTTATTTGAATTATAGGAATCAAATCAAATAATGGCTTTATTATTGTGCTTCATATTTCATTCTAGGAATATTGATTTTAGTTTGTTTGATAAAGGAATGCGCATGTAGATAGTGAAGTAAATTGTTCTGAAGTATGAAGCTGTGCTATGTCATATAGACATAAAAACTTTTCACTATCTAGTCATAGAAATGAGCAGATAAACATGGACAAAAGAAAAAAAAAATACAAAAATGGAAAAAAAAAAAAACAAAAAAAGGAGGAAGGTAAAGAGCCTTATTTGCATTGAAGCTTTAGTCCAAGCAAATTTGTTGCAGTTGGGGAGACGAATTTCCCCTTTTTGTTTTCCCAGTCCCATAATTTTGCTTATCATCCACAGATTTATTTGTGATATCCACACTCTTACTGACAAAGGAGAGTGAAAAGGGAAAACAGCCCATCAATCCAGTCACGTGCAGAGTGATTCTTCTAGGTTTTGTGTGGATAACTTCATTTCAACCATCGTATGCTTTCTGAACTAGTTCCAGTATTACTTAATGGAGTAAAAAGAAAAAATCCACATAAATAAAGCACTGCATTTAAGTGTGTTGATAGTGACATACTCTCTCTCCCCCTCTCTAAATGCATCAGCACAATGATTGAGAAGAACTTGGTTCATCATGTATGCAACAATCATCATTTCTTGTAAATTTCAGAATATGTGGAAGTTTGAGACTCAGAGATTATCATGATCCGAGTTAAATTTAACATATGGGTTTTTCGTCTTTACTTTTTCAGGTACTGCCTTTTGTTGGATTTGCAGTGGCAATGTTTCTTTTTTATTCATTTGTCCCGGTCTTACTTAAGGTATGGATTTGAGGCACCCAGGACTAAGTCCATCAAAGTTTACTAGCACACAGCCCGTCATCGGAATAAAGATCTTAAAATTAGATTGCGAAAGATAATGGTTGCCTATGAACTTGAACTTAAAAACTGTTTGGAGATTTGTTTTAGCTTTGGTGCGTCTATTATGCTGCAGTTATAGCTAAGACTAATTTTCTTTGTTGGTGAAGGACTTTGAGGATTTGCTATTGTTATTAATGCTTCCAATTTTTAACAAGTTATTAGTCATTCCTGTCAAGCTAGTCATATATGACCCATTCTCTGGAATTTATATTTTTTATGAGTTAAAATGGGCCAAAACAAGGAACCCATTTGTTTCTTCTCCTTTATTTCTTGTATTTTTTTTTATTTTAATAAATGACAAGGTTTTGGATTTTATGATGAAAGCTTTGGGAGAACTCTTGAACTCTGATACTTTCACAATTGGAACATGCCCTCATATGAGTATTTTGACTCCTATTTGCAGCTTAGCGGGGCAACCATGCTCAATCTGTCTTTGCTAACATCAGACATGTGGTCTGTCTTTATTCGCATCTTTGCTTACCATGAAAAGGTTTGCTAACCATACATTGCACCAGTTAAGCAAAAAGCGAAGTAAAATGGCCAAACATTTTTATAAATGGAATGTGCCTTCTGATTTTGATACTCTTTCAGGTAGATTGGATGTACTATGCGGCATTTGCATGTGTTGCTGTTGGGCTGGTTATTTATTCAGGGTATGTAATTTTGCATTTGTTAACTTTACAGGAACAAACTAATATATGTGGTGAAGACAATCACATCAGGTTAAGTCAGTAAACTTCATGGAGTTGAGCTCTTTACTTCAGCTCTGCTTGGCTACTTTGTGTAAATAGAGTTAAGACTTATTGGATGAAAGTAATGACAAATTAGGTCTATTAATATGGGCTCAATGAAAGATAAAAATGAATTATATAGGGGCTAGTCAAAATTTGGTGATAACCCATGTCTGGAATCTTACGCATTCTCTATTTCTCGGCTATGTGATTTACCTAAATTCTATGTAAAAGCTGTATTTCAGAAGATAACTAGCTGTCACAATTCATTGTTAACAAAGTCAGATTTCTTTCAAATTTCATTTTGGCTTATGAATATAAAAAATGATTATAACCATTTACTTGTATCATGGTTGTTCTTTCATTCCTTGATGACCCAATGGTAACTTTATATACAGGGGTAACAAGGAAGAGGATCTAAATCGTGCTGTTGGTACAGATGAAGAGGCTGAGCAAGGCAAGCATTTTGATGAGGCTGGTGCTGCAAGCCGCGACCATGGAACCTTGGCTGGGACCCCAACAGCAGGGGACAATAACAAGCAGGACCCTGGTAGTACCAGTGTCCAAGAGAGGCAAGAGAATGAAAACAAGAACCTGGAAAAAGATGCACAAGGGAAGAAGTCATGATTCAGCATCTGCTTTAAGAAATTGGAAGACCATACATTTGATTGCTGCTGCTGCTGCTCCAGAAGTGTGGATGTCGGCTGCTGTATGAAAAATAAATTATCATTCACAACAGGAAAGTGATTGTAAATGCAGATTTTTTTAGAATAGTATTTTTGATAATTAGGTATCATGTTGATGTAGTTTTGAATGTTTGGTAAGATTTGGTTAGTGGAACCAATTTTAGGCTGGCCAATTTAAATGTTGAAACTTAGAGTCCTTCATTTCCTTTTTAAAAGATAGAAATAAATTTATTGATTTATGTGGACTCCATTGCTTTAATATTAAATGCATGAGATTTATATCAATTAGGGGTTGATATATTGCAGCTACCATTTTAATTTAATGTATTTCATAAATTTCCAATAGCTTTATGATGCAAATATTACAGCTATTATACTAATAAAAAGATAAAATTTATATAAAAATTGAAAATGCCTTAATTGAAATTAGAATATAAAGTCCATATTCTAAATTTTATCCAATAGGGTGTAAATGAGTTGATATGAAATTTTTTCAATTTAATCAGCGGTTTTGAGTTCGAGTCTTGGGTATGCAGCTATCTCAAAACTCTTAAATTAGTGTTTTGTCATCTTTTGAAATTTTACCTGACACGAGTATAATTAGTTTCAGCCCTTGAGAAAACCTATAGTTTCGCAAAAAAAAAAAAAAAAAAAAAAAAGAAAGAAAGAAACAAAAAAGAATAGGTCCATTGCATGGAAAGCCGTTTTTATTGGATGATTGCATGCTTCTATTCAAAAATTGCAAAATTAGGGAAAAAAATAAAAGACATTAAAAAGGAGAGAATAAAATATAGAAATATAATTAAATAATTGAACTTCAATTCCCATTCGTTATTGCAGAAAGGAAAATAGTTACAAAATGTAGGAAACATCATAGAATAAATGAAGAATCAAAGATGAGCTACAACCATGAATATTGGAGATAATTATGTCACAAAATCTAAAATGTTTTACTACAAACGTGACAACAATCTTTACAGGGCATTTTTTGGTATTAATTTTATATACGGTTATTGAACTTTTACTTTTATTGTAGTAAAATTATAAAAAAATTTTATCTCAAAATAATTACTGTATTTTATGTTTATTTCTTTGAAGTCACTTTCGATTAATTTTTAAATATGGATAATTAGAAAACTGACGTATCACCAGAAATCTGGTTTGTCACCAAAAAATGGATGAAAGTGATTTTAGTAAAACAAAAATAAAGTTCAATAATTTTTTTTGGATAAAATTTTTTTGTAATTTTACTGTAAAAAGATCAAAGTTCAATGATCATAAATGAAATTAACCAATTTTTCATTAATCATATAAGGTGAATTAATTTAAACTTAAATTTTTTTTTTAATTAAATTTTGTAAGAGATTAAATATCAAATCCAAGACCTCTTACCCTAAGGAGACAAATTTCTTTGACATGCAGCTGACGCAGCTGACTTAGCACAAGTTGTCACTTCAGCTGCTGCACATGTCATCACTCCACCAGCTCCTCAGTTAGTTCCAACTCACTCTTTAGCTCTCTAGCTCCTCAGTTGCAATTACTTCTTTGTTAACAAAATAACTGTCACTTTGCTAAATTGACTTGTTTGTCAACTCTGCTTGTGTATATGTTAGCTTAGTTAGTATATTTTCATTTGTAACTTTAAAATAGCCCTTCTAATTCTGTTAGGAGCGGTTATTGTAATCTCTATATAAGTTATACTTTTCATTCATTTAAAGTAAGAGAATACCTAACAATACTCCATATTTCACTATCTATTTTAGTTTGTCTTGAAAATTTTATGCATTCCAATAATACTTCTTATTTCACTTCCTATTTTAAATTTTTATTAATAAAACTATCTAAAAAAATGAATAGAGAGAGTAAGAAAAAAAAAAGAGAGAAAAGAATAAAAGAGAAATAATAAAATATTACTTAGGAATTTCTAATGGCTCTTAAATCTGAGGAGGGATCCAATAATACTCCTTATCTCACTCTCTATTTTAAATTTGTATTAATAAAACTATCTAAAAATAAATAAATAGAGAGAGTAAGAGACAACAAAAAGAAGGAAAAAGAGAAAAAAAAAAGAAATAATAAAATACTACTTAGGAGCTTCTAGTGGCTCTTAAATTTGATTAGAGAGAATATAAATTTTAGGAAATGAAATAAGTAAGGAGGAAAATAGTGAGGCTGTTATAAGATATAAAACTCTCTAAATTTAGATAAAGAGAGAAATAAAGAGACTGTTGGGAATGTTCTAATGAGAATAATCTGAATTCTCTCAAATTGATCTTCTTCTTTAAGAAACTTTCGATCTCTTTAAGTTTCATATAGTATCAGAGCAAAATTCAAGATAAGTTTTTCTTCTCTTTTCAATCTTGTTCTTTAGTCGATTTTTTTATCAATCTTTCCATTTGAATTCAAGAATTCATCAAATCTATCAAGATGGTGAGACTAGAAGAATCACTCTCTAGTCCTTATTTCCTGCATCTAAGTGAAAATGCTTCACTTGTTCTAGTTTCACTAGTTCTCAACAGTGGAAACTATCATTCTTGGGCAAGATCAATAAAGATGGCCTCACTTTCTAAGAATAAGCTTCAGTTCGTAGATGGAAGCATTGTGATGCTAGAGCCAAATGATCTGTTGTATTCAGTATGGTAGAGATGCAACACCATGGTGTTATCCTGGTTAATTCATTCTATATATCCTTCAATAGCATAAAGTAGCATCTAGCTAGATAGTGCTGCAAATGTGTGGGTTGATCTTCAAGATAAGTTTTAAGCAAGTGATCTCTTTAGAATTGTAGACTTATAACATTAAATCTTCAATTTGAGTCAAGGATAGAGAATTATTAATGAATACTTCACACAAATGAAGGTTTTGTGGGATGAGTTCCTGAACCTTAGACTCCTGCCATCTTGTTCTTGTACTGCTAACTATCATTGTGGTGTAATTCCAACTTTTAAAAGGTATTATGAAACAGATCATGTCATTCATTTTTAAAGGGTTTAAATGATAACTTTGCCACAGTGAGATCATAGATTATGTTAATAAATCCACTACCCAGCATAAACTAAGGTGTTTGCCTTAGTAATTCAACATGAAAGGTAGATAACTCCTACTAGAGAACAATCCACTAGGGACCACATCGTCTGCTTCAATAAAGGAGTAGTTATTGGTAAAGAAAACAAGAATCAAAGAGGGTTTCAAGGTTATGATGGGACTTTTTAGAAAAAAGGACCAACTTCAAATGCGAATGGCAAGAGACCAAAGTGCACTCGTTGTGGAAAGTTGGGGCATACAATAGACAAATGCCACATTAAACATGGCTTTCTTGTTGGATACAAGCCAAGATCCAAACTAGCCTATACCAACCAGGTTGAAATAGACCAAAGAAATTAGAGTACAGAAATTACAGATAAGAATCTTGTGAATTAACCTTTGGGGAACCTTACATATCAACAATATCGAAAACTATTCAAAATGTTTCAAGTCATGTCAAAAATTAATATACAGAAGAATGATGAAGGGAATTCACAAGTTCACTAGGGATCTTTTGTAGTAGCATCAGTAATTCAAAACTTTGAGAATTCGATAGCTACCTTTAACCCAATTTCCTTGAACTAAGAATATGGTGTGATACTTTACATTTATTCTTATTCAAAGTTCAAAGATCTTTGGATCCTCGACACAGGAGCCATATATCACATTGTATGTTCACTTTCCTATTTTTCTCTTTACAAACCAGTTCAAAACTTTCATGTTTGATTACCAAACAATATCCAATTAGTAGTTTCTTATATAGGAATTTTTCAATTGAACTAAAATATCACCTTACATAATGTGTTGCATATTCCATAAATCTCTTTTACTTTGATTTCAGCTTCAAAATTGACTCATCATTCCCATTGTTCACTCATCTTTAATAGCAATATATGTTTAATCTAGGATCTACAGATGGGAGGATGATTGACTCAGCTAAATAAGACTAAGGATTGTGTCTTTTCCAACCAACAATCCTCCAATCACCTCAGCCTCAATTAAAAACTGCTTAAATTGATTCATGCTTTAAGAAAGATAGTACATCAATATTATGGCATTATAAATTAGGTCACATTTCAGCTAAAAGATTTAAGAAACTAGCTTTTGTTTGTAACAAATAATTTCATCATAGAAAGGTGTAAATACCTTGGACTTGAGGTGCTCAAGGTTATCTTAGATACTGATCCTATTCTTTGACTTCATTCCTTGTTGTCTCAGGAAAAGGTAGCTCATAGAGTGGTGATTGGGTACAACTTGATGTATTTGAAGGTAGTTGAGTAGCCAATAGAGGATTCACCACTCATATCAGAAGGAAAGTATACTCACGACTACTTATCGGGTTCATTACTCGGAAAACTTTGGATAGAGTAGGATTGTCTTGAAGAAAGTCTTCGAAAATATATCTTTAAGAGTAATAAGTCTCATTGACAAATACTAACATCATTCATATTAGATGTGACTTAGTCAATCTAATGGGAGTTGACACTTAAATCATGCTCTAAACTGAGTAGGGTATAGTGAGGGTGAGAGGACGAATTGCACATATATTTTCTATGGAAAGTTCGTAATCAAACCACTAATTTTCAAGTAAATTGGAGGTCATGATATATTGCTAGATACAGCTCATGACTTGCTTGAGATCAAATGTTGATCTGAGTGGCGAATATAATCGAAATCTAATGGGTCACATGTATTGAAAGTGTGTAAAGGAAATAAAATAGGCTTTTGGATTGGATCCAAAACGGAGAGAGAAAGGTTGTTCTTGAGCGGCATGAAGGCTTTTCTTATTACTCCCGAGCGGGATGAAGGTTTTTCTTAGCATAGGCGAAAAAGTCCAGCTCGAAGTCGGGAAATTGTACTGGACTAAAATTGCACTGTGTCCTGATCGAGACATGGGATGTCATGACTGGGAACCAGCCGTTTTAGGCATATTCCGACTGAAAAATGTGTTTCCCGATTGGGATCGATGCTGGATAAAGAAATCTTATATAATAAGGATACTTTGAATGAGGGTTTCGAACCCTAATTATTCAAGGACTATAAATAGTCTTTTTTCTAACATTACAGACAAGCCGCCATACCAGAGAAAGAAAGAGTTTGTTCTCCCTCTCTCCCATTCACCTACTCTTACCAGCACAAGGGTTTGTGGAACACTCATTGCCCTTACATGGTTTTCTTCTTTGTACTCTTCGCGTGGATGTCCGGTAGAGGTAATCTAGGTGAGAATTACTGTGGTTTGCGATAACCTGATAAGGTGATTCAAAGGAGGAAGTCGTTGATATTAAAGGTAATCTTCTTCAAATCTAAGTTTTTGGTTAATTATTCATAATTACACAGGGCGATTTCCACCATTGGGATTTAAATTTATTTTTCCACTACATTAGTATATCTGATATACATGATTAAATCCCAACAGTGCTAGTTTAGACAAATTTCTGCTCGAGAATGGCACATTCTGGAGCGAGACAAAGGTTCTTCTTGTAACGGATGGGAAAGTCCAGCTCGTGATTGGGAAAAGATACTAGACCAAAATTGCACTATGTCTCGATTGAGACATGAGATGCCATAATCAAAAATTGCCTGTTTTTCACATATCCAAACCGGAAAATGTGTTTTCCGATTGGGATTGACGTTAGATAAGGAAACCTAATATGATTAGGATTCTTTAAACGAGGGTTCCGAACTCTAATCATTCAATAACTATAAATAATCCTTTTTCAGACCTCAGAAAGTGTTGCACATAGAAAGAACAAAATAGTTTTGTTCTTCCTCTTCCTCCATTGTATATTACCTTGCTAGCACAAGGGTTTATGGAAAATCGACAACCCTCGGGTTTTCCTACTTGCTACCTTCATATGGAATTCTATTAGAGGTAATCCAAGTGAGGATTACTATGATTTGTGATAACCCGGTAAGGTAATTAAAAGGTCAGAAAGCTCTAACCTAAAGGTAATCTTCTTCAAACCTTATTTCAGTTAATCATTCATAGCTACATAAGGCGATTTTTGCTATTGGGATTGTAAATTTTAAATTCTATTGCGTTGTATATCTGATATGCATGATTATAAATCCTAACAATGGTATCAGAGCCATCCTAAGATTGTTATGTTTGATTTTAATTTGAAGAACAATGAGATTGTATGAAAATTTGATTATTTGAATTCTTAATTTGAATTTGATTATTTTTTACCATCTTCATTCATAGCACATACAATTTGTTCATGTGATTAATCTTGTATATCAATGGATGAACAAACAAATACAAATATGATCTGTATGATTTGTTTATGGGATTATATTTTGATTGCTAAATTAGGGTTTTGAATGGTTTAAAATTGATTAATCTTTTAATTCCATGATCTGTTATGATATGGGTGCATTTTAATATACACCTAAACTTGGAAATATGTTTAGAATATTAGTTTTAGTTTCGGATAGATCGAACAATATTTTGAAAGGGTTTTAAAATTTTTGGAATCGCATGAATCTTGGTAGGGAAAGGTGTTCCTAATCAGGACACTGCCTAGTTTCAGTTTTTATTTTGTTTTGTATTTTCTCATTTTTTCAGAACCTTTTGGTTCATAAAATGGAATATTTATGAAGTTATTTTGATGTTTATATGTGTGCTAGAATAATTTTAATCCTGTCCTTGATATTTAATTCTAGTGATTGATTGAGTAGTTTGGGTATTTTGTGGTTGGCTCGCTAGTCTAATATTGTACTTCGGATTTGCTTGAACTGATCTATGAATGTCATAATAGATGATATATTTTCTGAAATTATTGGAAATCTCGAATTTTATTCGTTTTGACGATGGATTGAATTAATTTTGATCCTAGTATGACTAGTTAATTGCATACATATTATAATTAAATTGTTTAATTATTTTACTATCAAAATTTAAGGTGATTTAATTTGGAATTAATTTCTGGAATATTGGATTGGATTAATAATGAGATTATGACAATAAATCCAAAATGGAAATTATATTTAAATTAGGAATTAATTTAATTAGGTAAATTAGATAATATATGATTTGATCAATTAATTGCCTAATTAACATAATTACCATATTAGAAAATATTTCTAATAAATCATATTGTTATTTAATGGGATTAAATAATGAAAATATGATATGGCCAAAATAGGAATCCAAAATTATTAATTTTCTTGATTACCTAATTTTGTATTAGAGAATGCATGATAAGGGTATATGATGACATTATGGATGATTATAGACTAAACCAATGTGATTGTTCATGCATGGTTTTTAATTTTTGTATTTGGAAAATAGGGCATATGTGTCCTTGCTTCTATCTTATTCTCTCGTGTATTTCTCTTCTCATCTAACTTCTCCCAAATGTAAATTAAGGTTTTTTGGTTTTGAAATTATATAATTAGATTGCTTATGATTATATTAGGATTGAAGTGCAAAAGAGCAAAAAGCAAGGAAGTTGTGCCAATTTACAAGAAGACTTAGAAAAATAGGAATTTGATTTCTATATCTTCTAGGTAGTAATTCATACATCTATCTAGGTAAGACTTAGTTAATCCTTTCATGGCTCAAAAAATTGATGTTAGAATATTCATAATCAGTCTATATAGTTAGTGTAACTTTTAATATATGTCTTAGATGAATGATGTATGTTAAATGCCATGTTCATGATGAGACTAAGAGAAATAAATCCCTCATTAAATAATATTAAAACTAACGCATTCCATTAATATGGGGAGAACCAAAGTTTTTTTAGAGTTTGGGTTGTCAGGCAAACCCAATTACACTCAACAAGAACATGTTCAAGCCATGAAATAAGATTTCACAATTAATGAGCTGGTTTTAACAAGAAGCATTGATTTATTGGGCAAACTCAAGGTCAATGTAGATTAAGGCAAAATTGGGTAGTGTATATGAGATATACACGCATCAAGAGTTGATAACTCAATGAGTATGCACACATCAATAGTTGATATCACTAATTCCAATAATTGTAGGAGAATGCATTTGGTATTTATCAGATACTTACCAATTAATCTAATGTGGCTTGTTAGGCAAACCCAAGATCATTCTTAGGGAAATTGGATATCGACCCACTAAGAGAACTTCCAACAGGTTCTATCGGATTTATAGTGAGGACTATGAATCGCAATAAAATAGTGGGAGCTATAATGCGATTATTAAAGACCTAATAATGCATAAATGTACATTCTCTAACATATTTTATTTTACATCAAGATTGCTAGAATTATGTTATCAAATGTGAACATATGCTCCATACTCAAGTCAAACAAGTTGACTAGGCCAAATTTCTTGGACTAGCTTTAGAATTTGAAAATTGTTCTCAAAGCTGAAAAGATAGCCTATATCCTAGATGAGTCGCTTCCCTCCCTACCTGCTGATGATGCCAGTGGTAATAATCATTTGGCATACAAGAAGCATATGGATAATAGTGAGTTGGCGGGCTGTATCATGCTTGCCATTATGTCACCATTACTTCAAAAGCAACATGAGGATATGGATGTGAATACCATAGTCTTCCATCTTAGAGAGCTCTTTGATATGCAAGCGAGATCTAAAAGGTTCAAGATCTCGAAGTTGCTCTTCCGCTTCAAGATAGTTGAGGGGACACCTCTAATCCAATATGCACTGAAGATCTTTATAAATGACCATGAATTAAGTATAGACTTAATTCTAACCAGCTTGCTCGATAGTTATGCGTAATTTGTGCTTAACTATAAGATGAATAAAATTGCATCCATAATATCCGAGCTCATCAATATGCTCAAGACAGTTGAGCCTTCTATCAAGAAGGAGAGTAAAGTTGGGATACTGGTGGATTCTTCTAGTTCAAAGAAAAAGAACACGACGAAGAAATCCACAAAGCCTAAAGGAGGTGCGGCCAAGAAGACCGTCAAAAAGACTGCACCAAAAGGGACTTGCTTTCATTATGGCAATGATGATCACTGGAAGAGGAATTGCAAGACCTACTTAGAGTCCTTGAAGAAGGCATCAGATTCCCCATCTACTTCAGGTATTTATGTTATTGAGATAAATATTGTTTATGATAATAACATATGGGTATTAGATACCAGTTGTGGCTCACACATATACACTGATATGCATAGTCTAAAGAACAATAGGAAACTCAGCAAGGGAGAGTCAGATCTGTGCATTGAAATTGGAGCAATAGTTGCTGTATTAGCTATAGGAACTTATTTGTTGACACTCCCTAGTGGACTTGTACTAGAATTAGACAATTGCTATTATGTTCCTATTTTGACTGAGAATACTATTTATGTTTCTGTTTTGATTAGAAATGGTTTTCATTTAACATTTAGTAATAATAGTTGTTCAATAATGTTGAATGATATTCTTTATGCATCCGGAATATTGTGCAATGGTATGAACATATTAGATATGTCAAGTCCAATTCTAAATATCAATGACAATAATAAAAGATTAAAACAAGATAATTTGAAATCATCTTATCTATGACATTGTCGCCTTGGCCATATTAATGAGGGACGCATGACTAAGCTATATAAAAATGGTAGCTTAGGGTCATTTGATTATGAATCATATGACACATATGAATCTTGCTTATTAAACGAGATGACAAAGTTACCTTTTAGTGGAAATGGTGAACATGTCAAAGGACAATTGGAACTAATATATTCAAATGTATGTAGACAAATGTATGTGCAAGCTATAGGTTGTTTTATTTACTTCATTACCTTTATCAATGACTATTCACGTTATGGATACTTGTATCTTATAAGATACAAATTTAAAGCCTTTGAAAAGTTCAAAAAAATTAAAAAATATAGTAGAGAAACAACTTGGCAAAAGTATCAAAATACTTAGATCAGATCGAGGTGGTGAATACCTAGGCCAATAGTTTTAGGATTATCTTAGGGATAATGAGATATTATCCTAATTGACTCTACCTTACACACCACAACACAATGATTTGGCTGAAAGGAGAAACTGAATCTTGTTAGACATAGTGAGGTCAATGATAGGCTTAGCAGATCTACCCAAATCCCTTTAGGGACATGGACTTGAAACTGTTGTTTATATTTTAAACAGAGTCCCATCTAAGTCGGTTAATGTTACTCTATATGAGATGTGGACTAACAAGAAACTCTTTCATATATAAAAGTACAGGGTTGTCTAGTTTATATGAAGCGGATTATGCAGATAAGCTTGATGTCAAATCTGACAAGTGTCTGTTTGTAGGATATCCTAAAGAAACAATTGGATATCAATTCTACAATCCTTTTGAACAAAATATATTTATTTTAAAGCATGATACTTTCTTAGAAAAAGAGTTTCTTTTGGAAAGAAGTAGTGGGAGAAAAATTGAACCTAAAAAAGTTCAAGATGCTCAAGTAGACGCAGATCAACTGCCTAAATATAGATGTAGTAGAAGCTACACCCTCTGATACACAATATCTTCATAGATCAAGTAGGATACATAACGTTCTAGAGAGATATAGATTTCTCATCAGTGAACAAAAAAATATATTGCTCATAAAAGATGATGAGCCTACTACCTATAAAGAGGTTCTGAACAGTTCAAACTCTAATAAATGGCTAATAACCATGAAATCATAAATGGATTTCATGTCTAAAAACCAGGTATGGACTTTGGTTGACCCACCTGAAGGGATAAAACCCATTAGGTGCAAGTAGGTTTTCAAGAAGAAAACCAATATGGAGGGTAACATTATTACTTATAAAGCTAGGCTAGTAGCTAAGGGATATCGTCAAAGACAAGGAATTGACTATGACGAGACCTTTAGCCCTATAGCCATGCTTAAATCCATTAGGATACTCCTAGCTATTATTGCTCATTATGACTATAAGATCTGGCAAATGGATATAAAGGTAAATTTTCTTAATAGAAACGTTATTGAGGATGTGTACATGACACAACCAGAGGGTTTTGCATCCAAAGATAGCAAAAAGGTATGCAAGCTTCAAAGATCCATTTATGGATTGAAATAAGCATCTAGGAGTTAGAACTTCTGCTTTGATGAGACAATTAAAGAGTTTGGCTTCTCACAAAATCTGGATGAACCTTGTATATATAAGAAAGTTAGTGGGAGTGCAGTCGTATTCCTTATGTTATATGTAGATGACATACTACTCATGAGAAATGATGTCTTGGTCCATAAACCTGTAAAAATTTGGCTCTCAAAGAATTTCTCTATAAAAGCCTTTGGAGAAGCAACCGATATTTTAGAAATGAGGATCTATAGAGATAGATCCAAGAGGTTGCTTAGTCTTTCACAGTCTACATATATAGACAGGATGCTAAAGAGGTTTAGTATGGAACAGCCTAAGAAAGGATTTATTCCTATGACACATAGAATAACTCTTTCAAAATATATATGTCCAAAGACACAAAATGAGAGGACTTGCATGAGTTTGATTCCATATACTTCGGCTATAAGATCAATCATGTATGTTATGATATGTACTAAACTTGATGTATTATATGCTTTAAGTGTCATGAGTAAATACCAGTTGGACCCTAGTGAGGGTCATTTGGTGGTTATCAAGAATATCCTTAAGTACTTGAGAAGGACTATGAATGTTTTCTTGATTTATGGAGATGGAGACCTTGAAGTAAGCAGGTATACAAATGCCAGCTTCTAAATTGATAGAGATGACTCCAAATCCCAGTCAGGTAATGTGTTCATATTGAATGGTGGAGCAGTCAATTGGAAGAGTTCCAAAGAGGAGACGACTACTGATTCAACAACTCAAGTAAAGTACATTACAGCTTCTAAGGCAGTTAATAAAGCAGTTTGGATAAGGAAATTTAACCAAGAACTTAGAGTGGTCTTTAGCGTTTTTAGTCCAATAGCTTTGTATTGTGACAACAATAGAGTCATTATAAAAGCAAAGGAACCATGGTCTCATCAGAAGTTCAAACATTTGCTTAAACGTTACCATGTGATTAGAGAGATCACAAGTAGAAGTGATGTAAAAATAGAAAAAGTGCCCACTGATCAAAATATAGCAGATCTACTAAAAAGGCCATTTCCCCAACAGAAATTTGATTCCCATGTACTCACCTATAGTATAAAATACAAACACGATTGACTTTAGTGTAAGTGGGAGATTGTAAGAGAAGTGCTCTAAAGGCAATCACCTTTAGCACTATATGTACACTTTTCATTTATATGAATAAATGCATTTTTCATTATATCGATGTTCATTTAATATGAATTGATAAGATCTTAAATTAATTAATGAAAGTCTTTGATATAAAATTATGATGAGATCATGATGTGAGATTCCTATTATGTGTAATTATGTTTATATCTAAACTATCCCTAACCATAAGATCAATGAGATAGGACATTATTGATCTAAACATGCTAGCATATGTTATACTCCTTGATTGGATCAAGCAGTAATTCTCATAATCTATACGCATGAGATATTTAGAGTTAACATGTGGATGTTTGCTTAAGTAGTCAAGTATATTAGAGACCTGCTATGAGATTATGATATGGGTATTCTATACATATGTCAATAATGATCTCATCATAGCAATGGTGCAAATATTCTTAGACTTGAGGTGCTCAAGATTACGTTGGATACTAATCTTATGCTTTCACTTCATTCCTTATTACCTTAAGAGAGGTCGCTTATAGGGTGGTGATTAGGTACATCTTGAGGTGTTTAAAGGTAGTTGGGTAGCCAATAGAGGGTTAACCACTCCTGTTAGAAGGATAGTATACCTACGGCCACTTGTCGGGACCATTACTTAGGAAACTTTGGCCAAAGTAGGATTGTCTTGAAGAAGGTCTTCAAAGACATATCTTTAAGAGTAATGAGTCTTAGTGAAAAGTACTAATATCACTTAGACTAGAGGTGACATAATCAGTCTAGTGGGAGTTAACACCTAGAACATGCTTTGAACCGAGTGGGATATAGTGAGGGTGAAATGATGAATTGCATGGATATTTTCTATGGAAAGTTTGTAATCAAACCACTAATTTTCAGATAAATTAGGGGTCATGATATATTGCTAGATACAGCTCATAACTTGCTTGAGATCAAATGTTGATCTGAGTAGTGAATATAATCGAGAACCTAGTGGGTCACATGCATTAAAGGTGTGCAAAGGAAGTAAAATAGGCTTTTAAATTGGATCCAAAATAAAGAGAGGAAGGTTGGTCCAAACATCTTCCCCATTCCTGAGCGGGACGAAGGTTCTTCTTGTCATAGGCGGAAAAGTCCAGTTCGCGATTGGAAAAAGTAACTAGACCAAAATTATTATGTCCCTATCAGAAAAAGGTACTAAACCATAATTGCACTACCAAGAACCACCCGTTTTGGGCATGCCTTAACTAGGAAATGAATTTTCAGATCGGGACTGACGTCAGATAAGGAAACTTGATCTGATTAGGATTCCTTAAACAAAGGTTCCAAACCCTAATCATTCAAGGATTATAAATAGTCCTTTTTTAGACCTTAGAAGGTGTTAAACACAGAAATAACAAAATAGTTTCATTCTTCCTCTTCCTCTATTGTATATTCTCTTGCTGGCACAAGGGTTTATACAAAATCCATAGGCCTCGAGTTTTCCTTCTTACTACCTTCGTATGGAATTCCGTTAGAGGTAATCTAAGTGAGGACTATTGTGGTTTCTAACAACTCGATAAGGTGATCAAAAGGTCAAAAAGCTTTGAACTAAAGGCAATCTTCTTCAAACCTTGTTTCAGTTAATCATTGATAGCTACATAGGGCAATTTATGCTATTGGGATTGTAAATTTTAAATTCCACTGCATTGTATATCTGATATGCATGATTACAAATCCTAACATCCGTACCTCATGTATGTGATAGTTGTCACTTTTCTAAACAAAAAAGATTGTCTTTTCCTGTCATCAATAATAAGTCTGCTAGTTCCTTTAGTCTCATACATATTGATATTTAAGGACCTACCATAGTCTCCATGTATGGTTATAAATACTTCTTGACCATTGTAGATGAATTTATTAGATTTACTTGGCTCTTCATACTCAAAGCTAAAGCTGAAGCTAGATCAAAATTGCAAGATTTCATAGCCTGTGTTTCTACTCAATTTCAAAAGCAAGTTAGAACTGTTAGGAGTGATAATGGTCCTGAATTTCTTATTATAGACTATTACAATCAACTAGGTATAAGCCATCAAATAAGTTGTATTGAAACCCTATAAAAGAATGGCATAGTTGAAAGGAAGCATCAAGATATATTAAATGTTATGCGTGCATTAAGTTTCAAAGTAAGTTGTCCAATTGTTTTTGGAGTGACTTTGCTGCTTATGCAGTGCACTTGATCAATAGAATTCCCTTTTCAGCAGTAGACTATAAAATTCCATTTGAATTGTTATACCAGATACTACCTAATCTATCACACTTGAAAACCTTTTGGTGCTTATCTTTTTCCAGCACTATAGTGAACAATAAAAGTAAGTTAAGAGAAGTTAAGTGCATTTTCATTGGGTATAAAGAAGGTACTAAAGGGTATAAACTATATCAGATTGATACAAGAAAAGTCATTGTGTACAGAAATGTGGTTTTCTATGGGAATATTTTTCCTTTCACACCAACTCCCTCTCTTTCTACACTTAATAGTGATTTTGTTTTCCCATAACCTGTACTTGAAGTTATTAATTCCTGTTATCCGCCTCATCCATCTTAGCTTGTTATTTCACTATCACCAGCACCTATACCATTTGTTCTTCCTACCAGAAAATCAACTAGAGCCACACATCAAACTACCTATCTAAAGGATTATCATTGTCAGCTCCTTAATGCATCACATCAAGCCAATCATGTTTCTCAGTCCACAGGCTCCACCTTAGGTATTGTTCATCCTCTTTCTTTTGTTATATCATATTCCAACCTATCTTCATCACACCAATCCTTTGCAGCATCTATTCTAGTTCCTCTAGAACCCAAAACCTATAATCAAGTTGTCAAATTCCCCGAATGGAGAAAAGCTATGCAAACTAAATTAGATGCTCTAGGGATAAATCAAACTTGGCAACTTACACCTTTACTAGTTGGGAAACAAACCATATGGTGTAAATGGGTTTTCAAAACCAAGTTCCATGTAGATGGCAATATTGAACAATATAAAGCCAGGTTAGTTGTAAAGGGTTTACTTAGAAACCAGGTGTGGATTATCTAGATACTTTCTCACCAGTTGTTAAAATGACTACAATTAGAGAGTTATTGGTTGTCTCTGCAATCCAAGGCTAGTATCTTCATCAGTTGGATATAAATAATGTTTTCTTATATGGAGATCTTTTAGAAGAGGTGTATATGCAATTATCACTGGGTTTCAGTTACTTAAATCCTTCCATGGTTTATAAACTTCAAAAATCCTATATGGGCTTAAGTAGGCTAGTAGGCAGTGGCACTCCTAGGTCACTGAAGCTTTGTTGTCACAAAGGTTCCATCAATTTATTGTTGACTATTCTTTGTTTATCAAATCTAATCACACTAGTTTCATTGCACTATGTGTATATGTGGATGATATGATCCTTGCAAGTAATGACCTTAGTGAGATTAACACAGTCAAACGTTTTCTTCATGAACAATTCAAGATCAAAGACTTAGGGAATCTCAAGTATTTCCTAGGCCTAGAAGTGACCAGATCCTCTACTGGAATCAATCTCTCTTAGAGGAAATACACTCTAGAGTTATTGGTAGACACCAGCTTCTTTGAGAGCAAACCAGTTGATACTCCTATAGTCCCTTTCTCTAAGTCAACAATTGTTGCCAAGCCACTCACTGATATTACTAATTACAAGCAATTGATTGGTAAGTTGTTGTATCTTACAAATACTAGGCCTGACATCTCATTTGTAGTCCAACATCTTTCTCAATTTCTAAACTACCCTACTGAATTCCACCTCCAAGCTACACACAGAGTCCTAAGGTACATTAAAAAATCTCTTGGATAAGGGTTATTCTTTCCTGCAAATAACTCTCTTCAGCTTAAAGCCTATACAGACTCAGATTGGGCAACCTATCCAATAACTAGGAAATCCATCAATGGTTACTGTGTTTAAGTTGGTGATTCTTTAGTGAGTTGGAAATCCAAAAAGCAATCAATCAACTCCAGGTCCTCCTTAGAGGCAGAATATAGAGCCATGGCAACTGCTACCTATGAGGTACAATGGTTAGCGTATTTACTCTTTGATCTGTAACTAACTCAATCTACTCTAGCTCTCATGTTATGTGACAATGATTCAACTATTCATATAGCAAAGATGAGCGAATCAAATACATAGAATTGGATTGCCATGTGGTTCACGACAAACTGAAATCAGGTCTCATCCATCTATTGACCATTGCATCTACTCACCAAGTAGCAGATTTCTTCACAAAGCTCCACAAATCTCCTCAATTCATATATCTTATGTCCAAGCTTGAAGTGTAGAACATCTTCACTCCTAGGGGGGTAATGAGACAAATTTCTTTGACATTACAGCTAACTCAGCACAAGTTGCCACTTCAATTGCTGCACATGTCATCACTCCACAAGTTGTTATTGTACTCCTCAACTCTCCAGCTCCTCAGCTAGCTCCAGTTCACTCCTCAGCTCACTAGCTCATTAGCTCTCTAGCTCTTCAGTTGCAATTACTTCTTTGTTAATAGAATAACTGCCACTTTGCTAAACCGACTTATCTATCAACTCTGTTTGTGTATCAATTAGCTTAGTTAGTATGTTTTCATTTGTAACTTTAAAATAGCTCTTCTAATTTTGTTAGGAACGGTTACTGTAATCTCTATATAATTTGTACTCTTCATTCATTCCAAGTAATGAGAATAATTTGAATTCTCTCTAATTGATCTTTTTCTTCAAGAAACTTTCAATCTCTTTAAGTTTCATAATAACTACTAAAGCCCAATTGATAAACACAACTTCTTTTGATTATTTCTATCAAAATCAAATAATTTTAATCTCACCTTGCAACCCCATGTAACTCCCTAACTGTTTTTTTACTTCTCCAATTTTGATAATCAAAAGTTCTATAGATGATCATCAAAATCTTGAGGTTGATTGCACAGTTAAGTTTAGGTATATGTCTTCCCGATTGAGGTTTTCCTTTTTTTTTTTTTAAAAAAAAAAACAAAATTGCCAAAAACCCAATTTATCCGATTCGATTGAAGTCCCATTCGCCCTATTTTATTGGTTTAATTCAATTGCTTATCCAAGACCGATTCTTAAATTCAATAATATTGAATCAATATTTGATTCACAATTAAATTAGTTGGATTGAGTAATCTAATCCGATTTTGAGAAATATAATTAAATTTTTCTTTGTTATATTATATTATATTTTATTTATAATACAGCAATGACAATCATAGGAGGCTATTATAGTTTTTGTTACCATTTTTTTCTCTTTAACAACTAATCAGAAAATTAAGAATTAATTTCATATGTGGTAATTTAATTTTAGTATTATTGCAGTAAAGTCATATAATTTTTTTATCTCATAAAAATCACCTAATTATAGTTTAATTTTAGTGAAGTCATTTCCGACAATTTTTCAGCAGCTAACAATTGAAAAAGTCATGCTAACGTTCCAGTTGACACATGAGACGCTACACCATTGTACAAATCAAATAGCACTTTAGCGAACGATGAGTTGTAAGCATATATGGTGCTCTATTTGACTTGTACAATGACGTGACATGTCTCATATGCTAACTGGGATGCTAGCGCGATTTTTCCGGTTGTTGACTACTGAAAAATTGTCAGAAATAACTTTACTAAAACCAAATCATAGTTAGGTGATTTTTATATGATAAAAAAAATTAGATGATTTTGCTACAATAATATCAAAATTAAGTGATCATTGATTAAATTAAACTGAAAATAAGAGTTGGAAAGTACAGAAAAATAAAGTGTCTTTGACATTTCTCTAATACATATATCAAATTCTTAATTTCATACATTTCTTATAATATTAAAAATTATTACCTGATAAAAAATAAAAATATAAAAAAATATTAATCAACGTGTAACTTAGTTCATTTATGAAAAATATTGAATTTGACTCTTTTCCTCACCATTTATAAATAGTAATAAAAATTTAATGCTTTTATAACAGAAATTACTTAGCATTTTTCATGACAATAAATATATTGGTTATATTTACTCTGGAAACATCTGGCATCTTTTTTTTTATTATTATTTTGTCATTATTTTTTTTTTTTTTTTTTTTTGTGTGTCGTTCCTGATGCTTTTGCAGGACAACACTCCAAAAGAAAGCTTCTATAATTTCCGTGTAAGCAATGCATAAAAATAAATAATGTTTATTTGCTTAGCAAATGTATTGGGTATATCTAATGATCTAATTTTAATGTATTGCATATATTCTTGTAATTTCAAGGAAATTTCAATTTTGTTTGCTAGTTTACACTTGCACTAATTAAAGAGTGAAAAAAAGATGTTAAGCTTCTAGCTATGAATAATTATAAGCTTCCAATGGCTTCCATAGGCATGAATGCAGCTTCTTCTTCATCTGGGTCGAGTTTTGCATGGAAATATGATGTGTTCATAAGTTTCAGAGGCGAAGACACCCGCAAGAATTTCACAGATCATTTGTATGCTGCTTTGAACCAGAAAGGCATCACTGCTTTCAGGGATGATCGAACTCTTGATAGAGGAAAATTAATTTCTCAACAGCTTCTGAAAGCAATCGAAGAATCGAGGTTCTCCATTGTTGTTCTTTCAAGAAACTATTCTTCTTCCTCTTGGTGCTTAGATGAACTTGTTAAAATTCTTGAGTGTATGAACACTCCTTCTGGACTCCAAGTTTTCCCTGTCTTTTATCAGGTTGATCCTTCTGATGTGAGAAAATTAAAAGGGAATTTTCAGGATGATTTTGCTAAACATGAGCAAGATTTTGAGCAGGACTCTGAGAAGGTGAACAAATGGAGGATGGCTTTGAAACAAGTAGCTAATCTATCAGGATGGGATTTGCAGGATAGGTAACTATATTGTATAAAATTGATTAATTGAAGGTTTAATGGCCAATCAAACTCAGTGTACATCCTTATTTACTTTGCAGGCATGAATCTGAATTGATCCAGGAGATTGTTCAAGAGATATTCATCAGATCGAACAGTGGATTTTCAACTTCTGCCAAGGATCTTGTTGGCATAGATCGTCATATAGAGAAACTGAGTGCGTGCTTAGATCTACAATCAGATGATATTCGGATTATAGGGATCCATGGAATGGGAGGGATAGGGAAGACAACTATAGCAAGAGTAATCTTTGACATGATTTCTCATCAATTTGAAGGTAACAGCTTTCTTGCCAATGTTAGAGAAGTTTCTCAAACAAAAGGTATAGTTATTTTACAAGAACAACTTCTCAATGAAACATTAATAGAGAGGAATATCAAAATATGGGATATCTATAGAGGAGTCAATATGATAAGCAATAGGCTTCGTCGCAAAAAAGTTCTTGTTGTTCTTGATGATGTAGATAAATCAAACCAACTCGAAAGTCTAGTAGGAGGGCGTGATTGGTTCGGTTCAGGAAGTAGAATAATCATAACTACAAGAGATGTACATTTGCTAGTTAGATATGAAGTTGACACTGTATATAAAATGGAGGGATTGAATTTGCTTGAAGCTTTTGAACTTTTCTGCTTAAAAGCTTTCAAGAATATTCATCCTAAGCATGATTATGCAGAGTTATCAAAGATGGTTGTGTTGTATGCTAATGGCCTGCCATTAGCTCTTGAAGTTCTTGGGTGCTTTTTGTTTGGAAGAAGTGTTGAGGAATGGAAAAGTGCAATAGATAGATTGAAAGAGGATTCTGAAAAGGAAATCTTGGATCAGCTTGAGATAAGTTTCGATGGTTTAAAGCCAACTGAAAAGAAAATATTTCTTGATATTGCATGTTTCTTTAAAGGGATGAATAGAGATTATGTGACTAAAGTGCTAGATAGTTGTGGTTTTTATCCTACAATTGGAATTAGCGTTCTTGTTGAAAAATCTCTCATAACTATAGGCAACAAGAATATAGTTTGGATGCATGATTTATTGCAAGAAATGGCTGAAAACATTGTTCGAAAAGAATCTCTTGATGAGCCCGGAAAGCGCAGCAGAATATGGACTGATAAGGATGCTTATCATGTGTTGACAAAAGATATGGTATGTGATTTCCTCCATATTAGTCCACAATGTTTTTATAACTGAATTGGACTAGTTGGATCGATTAATTCACTAATCGGTCCAATGATTGGTTCAGCCAAGTCTAGACTTATTTTTATTTTAATTAATGAAGAAATATATCAGCAGAATACTTGTAGGTTAGTGTATTCATATTGTTTAGCATATAATAAGTTTATTTGTCATTATCAGGGAACAGAAGCAGTTGAAGTGATAGCCTGCAACTCTCGTGAACAAAAAGAGGTAAATCTGAGTGCTAAAGCTTTCTTGAAGATGAACAATTTGAGACTGCTGAAAGTCTCAAATCTGCAACTTCCACAAGGCCTTGAATTCCTTTCGGATGAGCTACGAGTCCTCGAATGGCACAAATATCCATTGAAATCTCTGCCACCGGGCTTTAAACTTGATAAAATTGTAGCACTTGACATGAGTTGGAGCCACATAAAACAACTGTGGAATGAAAGCACTGTAAGATATATAGCCTTATTTAGATCTTCATTCCTTTATTGATCTTCAAATAAAGTGAAATTTCTGAGAATATATAATTTCCCTGGATTACAGATTTTTGACAGGCTGAGGTTTATCAATCTCAGCCATTCAGAAAATCTGACACGGAGTCCTGAGTTTAGGCAAACTCCAAATCTTGAGGAACTAGTTCTTGAAGGTTGTACAAATTTAGTTGAAGTTGATCCATCAATCTGGCAGTTCAAAACATTAACTATCATGAACATGAAAGACTGCAAACGCTTTTCCAAGTTTCCAAGCGGCATCGAAATGGACAATCTCCGGATCCTTAATCTCTCTGGATGTTTGAAGCTGAAAAAGTTTCCAGAGATCAACGAAAACATGAAAAGTTTATCAGAGCTAATCTTAGATGGGACTGGTATTGAACAACTGTCATTGTCAGTTCAATACCTGACCTGTCTTGTCGTATTGAGCTTGAACAACTGCAAGAATCTTACAAGTATTCCTGATTGTATTTGTGGGTTCACTTCTCTTCAAACTCTCAATCTCTATAGTTGCCCAAAGCTTGGTAAGTTGCCAGATAATTTAGGAAATGCAGAAAGATTGGAGATTCTTGATGTGGGAGGAACCGCAATAACGCAGCCTCCATCATCCTTTGTTCTTTTAAAGAATCTCAAAACATTATCTTTTCAAGATTGTGGAGGTGAAGGACAAGAACAACAACAACCAGTTAAGCCATGGACTTCATTCTTTAGCTACTTTTTTCCAAGAAAAAGTTCAAATGCTATTTGTTTGTCATTGCCTAGTTTGTCAAGTTTAAGCTCTCTAACATCGCTAAATCTAAGCAACTGTAATCTGATGGAGGGGGGCATTCCTGCTGACATTGATAGCTTATCATCTTTGAAGAGACTAGATCTAAGTGGAAATGGATTTGTGAGTCTACCTGAAAGCATAAGCCAGCTTTCTAATCTTGAACACCTTTACTTGATGTGCTGCAAAAGGCTTCAATCCCTGCCTCAGCTTCCAGCAAGCTTGCTATCAGTAGAGGCAGAAGACTGTGTTGAACTGCAAGTGTTTCCCAATCCGGTAAAGCAATGCATATCAAAATGCTCGATATTCACTCTTTTTAATTGTTATACACTGGTGAAGCATTATGACTGCGGCAGATTAGTAATGTCCTGGCTCAAAACTTACATTCAGGTATCTTCTCACTCTTCTATATCATTTCTACAAACACAGCATGCAATTCCTTACTAGTACATAAAAAGGTTTATGCAACAGATTGTTTGCAGCTGATATAAAACCGTTACAATACTAATTATATGGCAGTAAATTAGCAATAATTCCTAACTGTTGCAACAGGATACTCAAACTGTTGTAATAATCTATGACAGCTAAAGCAAACGTGTCATTTAACTAGCATACTAATGTGCAGGGACTTACTAATACAAGAGAAAAATTTGATGTTCGAATTCCTGGAAATCAAATTCCCGGTTGGTTCAAGCATCAAGAGGAAGGAAGTTCAATTCAAATACAAGTATCTCCAAATTGGTTTGATAGCAGCTTCATGGGATTTGCAGTATGTGCAGTGCTTAATCACCATCCGCGCGCTACCCTGATGAAGAGACTTGACGGTCTTCCATTTATAACTTGCAAACTTACATGCTCATTTACTGAAAATGAAGCTCAGCTATGCAACTTAGGCAGGAACACTACCCAAGTAGGATCAGATCATCTATGGATAGTATACATGCCGCACCATTCGTTTCGTAGGACTAATTTTCAGAATGTAGATAAGCAGATTGGATTCTCATATGGAACCCATTGGTCATCCAATTGGGAAGTGCAAGTCAAGAAGTGTGGAGCTCGCCTAGTGTATGCACAAGATTTGCAGGATTTGCTTAGTTTTGATGAGCAAACAACTTCCATTAAGCGAAATCGGAATGCAGAAGCCAGCTCCCTTGAGGACTCACAGCCTAAGAGATTCAAATGGCTCTAGCTTTCATAATTGAGATAGCTTTTTCATTTTATATTGTCTATCTAACTTTTGAAATATTTGGTAAGAAATTTTACCATTAAGTTAGTATGATGATGAAGCTTTTAAAATATTTAAATACAAAAAGATCTGTACTCCTTCCGTCCAGAAAAAATAGATTCACTTTCTATTTTTAACCATTCAAAATTATAGATTACTTTTTTTTGAAGTATAATTATTTTATACAATTACAAATATACCCTTATTAAATATACCTAAATGTCTATTTTGTTTTTTTTTTAACTCTTGAAATTAATTGATATTTACATGAGTATTAGTTGAGTTTTGTATTAAAAAGATCAAATGGTTATTTTCAAGATAATATAAATAAAGGGTATTTTTGAAAAATATCAAACAAAAATCATTAAGTTAACTAAATTAACTAATTTTCTTATTATATGTGATAATAGAAATGTCTATCTTTTATAGACGAAAGGGGTATTAATTTGCTTACAATTTATTGGACATATATGCCAATAAATTAATTAACAAGATATATAAAAGAATTGGCAAATAAGAGCTCCATGCGCACAAAATGTTTGATTCAAGCAAGTGAGCATTCAGGGGGTAATCCTTGAGAGAATCTTTTGGTATCAGCACAATAGTTATAAATCATGTAGTTTTTCTGGACCCATTGAATTCTGGCTTGGCCAGTGGTATCCAAAGATTGAGTGAGCCATGAATTATTGGTGGAATTAGAGGAGCAAGATGAAGAGCCAGAGGAAGAGGACCAAATACAAGCTTGGGCACTGAAATTCATGAAAGAAGCAGTGAAAGGTGCTTGGCTCCAGTCTGTCTTCACAAGTCCACCCCTTGTGGCCCAATCTTCACCATTCCACAGGCTTGAATATACCCACATTGGTTGGCTTTTGGGGAATGGTACCCCATTAGATTCTAGGTTCTTGAACTCTCTTATTGGAGTCCCATCCACTGAAAAACTGAAATAACCAGAATTTGATACCATCTTACAATAATGCATTAAACATTAAATATATAATTATTATTTTCCATGTAATAAAATAAAATTTATTTCATCCCAATTGACATTTAAGATTACAAATAAAAAATAAATTCTTTCTTTTCAACTTTACTCATGTCTTGATTTTTGCTTTTTAGAGTCTTTTCTATAAATAAGAGACTTTCAACTTATTATTACTTCTTTTAGTCTTTCTAACAGAAGATAATATAATTATTTTATATATATAATTATGTATATTAATGGCATTCTTAATCTCTATGAAAAAATTTTAAACCGCAACTAAAACGAAAAGGAGAGAGTATATTATTAATGATATTGAGTTGGTGACCAAAATTATAATAATCTTTTAACCAAAATACCCACAAATATTTTGAGAGAGAGAGAGAGAGTTACATGATGGTGTGAGGATTCCAAAGAATGGAGTAGGTGTGGAAATCCTTGGTAGGATCAAACCAAAGATAGAATTGTTGCTCTCTATTTCCTTTGCCCTGGGTATAAATATTTGTATGGAGAATATAAGGTTGTCCACTAAGATTACCAAGGAATTCTATGTCTATTTCATCATGTGCTGATCCCACTGAAGATAGCTGCAAACAAACAAAACAATCATTCACACCCACAAACTCAACAATCAATTTCAATAGCTACCTTATAAGCAACATAGGTTGGTTCAAATGGTTTGGTACTTTTTCCTTAAACAAGATATCCGGTTCGAATCTTGTGAATGGATCGAATCGGATTAGTCAGGACTCTATGAGCTCTATATACCGGATAAAAAAATAGCTATATATAGAGAGAGATGGAAAGAGACTGACATAGTAAGTAGTAACAGTTCCAGCGGAGTTTCCAGGGACTAATTTGAGCTGCATATCAATATTACCAAACAAGAATTGATTCTTTGATCTGACCCCAGACCCTGAATTTTTATCAAGAGAAAGAGTCAGAAGCTGTCCATCATTCAAGATCTTTGCTCGCCCATCTCCCCATGTTGTCTCAAAATCTTGATTGAAGTTACCACCATAAGCGCCCACTGCTACCAAACTCAATACTGCAACAAAAACAGGCCAATTCATCTGTTTTTAGATAGAAAATGGACAGGTTTCAGAAAGAGAGAACAAAAGAAAAAGTTGTCAAATCCTATGCATGCAAATGGTGAGGACATGATTTATATATAGGCAGCAAAAGTAAGAATTAACCTTAATTTATTAAAAATCAGATACAGCTGGCTGGTTGGTTACATTAAATATCACTAATGTCTTTTTAATTTAATGTAATGATATCAAAATTATTTTAAACACTAATTAAAATAATAATAATACTCCATCCGTCCAGAAAAAATATATTCACTTTATATTTTTTACTATCTGAAATTATAGATCACTTATTTTTTTTAAATGGTAGTTATTTTGTTCAATTATAAATATATTTTTTTTATATATACCCTTATTAAATGTATATAAATATCTATTTATTTTTTTCTCTTTAAATAATTCTTGAAATTGATTGACATCTACATGAATATTAATTTGAGTCTTATATTAAAAAGATCAAAAAGTTATTTTCAAAATAATAATAAATGGAGGTATTTATGGAAAATACCAAGTTAAAATAATTAATTTAACTAAATTAATTAATTTTTTTTAATATATGTAAATATAAAACTATGTCTATCTTTTCATGAGAGATGTAGTACATATATATATTACTTATAAAAACTTAATCTATTTGAATTTTAGCAGTTAGCACTTAACACATAACTGTTCCATTCCTATTGGCTCATATATATTGCTCATTAGAAATGATGAATTATATGTAAAGTGGTGTTTGAGATTATAGTTACGTTTAAAAAAAAAAAAAAAAAAGCAGATTTAGAATTTTTTTATTTAATTAATTTTATTTTTTATAAATAATTTTTTTATATTTACTTTTGAAAAAATATCTATTGTAAATATTTTTCTCTAAAAATATTTTTTAAAATTAAAAAGAAAACAAAAAATAATTTTTTTTCGAAAAATGATTTTTTCAAATGCAAGTATCTATAAAAATATATTTAAAAAAAGTGATTAAAAAAAAGAATGCAAAAGTGATGAAAAATGTTATAATTACTATTTTTTATAAAATTAATCTGACTAAATCCATTCGATTAAGGATAGGATATTGTGAGAATACAAATTAATTTAGCAGTCATGAGGTAATTAAAAGTAGTTGGGAAAATAAGCAATCGTGTGAGAAGGAAATTGTGGATTGACTTTGACATTGGTTGGGAAACCTGACACACACCCACATAGACAGTTAATGCTGATGTCGATTACGTTTTTTGTTTTTTTATTTTTTTATTTTTATTAGTAAATTCAATAAACGGTAGAATATACGGTATAAAAATAATCATTTTCTAATATATATTATAAAAATATTAAATTTTTATTAATATTGATAAATGATAAGAATAAAATTTAAACACGAGACATTCCACGATTTTTACAAATAAAAATATTAATCAAATCACTTTTTATTATTTTTTTGTCCAATTGATTTGTTTCTAAAATAAAATATTGATAAACTGTGGAGTTTTATTTTTGATGTGTACAAATTAAATTTTTAAAAATTAATAGTGTATTTTTTTTATCTATTGCCGTTTGAAATAACAATCATAAAAGTTAGAGCAGCTGCTGTTCAATTACAGGAACAAAAAATTCTAAATCCTTATAAAAGGTTTATTAGAAATATATCAAATTCTAAAAAATTTACATAAAAATATCTCAAATATAAAAGAAATTATATAATATATATTACAACAGTTTTTGAAATTCAATTAGTGTCAAATGAACGAGTATTATATCAAATGAGTGGGAAATGCGTTCTTAAATTTTTAAAATTTATTTCTAACAGTAATTTTATTAAATCTCCGGAATTAGGAGTAATTTGCTCATTGTGAACAAATTACAGATTTGTTCTATTATTATTATTAAATAAATAAATTTTGATTTCTTTCTATTCAATATTATTCAATTGTTTATCAAAAAATATTTATTCAATTAACTCTTTTAACTGTTACTAATTTTATGCCGATTCTATTTGTCAGTTAAAAATTACTCTTTTTGTCTCAAAATGTTAGTCCATTTTGAAGAAAAATTTTGTTTCAAAAATATTGTCTATTTTGTAAAAAAGAAAAAATATAACTTTTCAATTTATTTTCAACTCTACTCCTTACTTTAATAATTATTTCATCAATACTTGGGAGTTAGAAATTTTATGTTGTATTGTAAAATTGTAAAGGATATATTATAATCAATTTAGATTATTAATAATTTTCTTGATTTTAGTGTAACATAAAGAAGGAACTAACAGTTTGAGATGGAAGGAGGAGCCTAATTATCATTAATTAAATACTAAATGTTTCTTAAATAAAAATTAAATTAATTGAATTTCAAGGACTCAAACTGTTATTATTATTATTATTATTATTATTATTATTATTATTATTATTGATAATAAAAGTTGAATGGGTACAACAGCTGTCCATTGTTGGTTATTCAATTAATCAAGAATGCAAATTCAAACAAGAAATCGTTTCTCCATTAATTTGCAACCAACGAAAAGTCTCATCTTCTTCAACAAAAAATTAACAAGTTGAGGTTTGACATTCTAACACAGTCCTTCAGTTCGATAATAACTATCATTTTTTTTTAAATTTCAAATTTCATTTATTTGTCATTTTAATATTACGAATGAAAATTAAATATTTTTTTCTAAATTTATCCTTATATTCATTAATTCAAAGTCATTAATATTATGCTGAATTTAAAATTTTTATTCTTTCAAAATCAATAGTAATTTAGCTTTTACAATATATTTTTTTTTTTTAAATTTAAGAATAGAGTTAATATAGACAAAGAGAGAATTACATTAGACTTTTTTTGGGTATTAATTGTTATTTTTAATATTGAACGTTTATCTCATAAATCGAATAGACTCCATTCCGATTTCTCGCCGCAGCTTTCTTCCATCTCCACGCAGGTTTAACTCCTTTACTCGAATATCCCTAGTAGGTTATATCTAATGTGCGGGAATAAGGGGGAAGCATGCATATTCACCATTCTTCAACCAACCCTTGGTGTGCTGGCATAGCGGATTGAAAGGACAGCCGAGAGGTGGAATAAAAATTTATTTGGCGGGAGGATCAACCAAGTCTTTGTTCGACGAAATTTAATATATCCCAGTACTCTTTGTTCCGGCAAGCAGAGACTGACATTAGTGTTATTTGGATTTTTGAGAATCCGCGCAAAAAATGTCATGAAGTTGTTGGACGAAATGCCAGAATGAAATCTCTCTCCGTAAAATTTGATCATAATTGGATATTCTTAAAGATTGTTATATGATATTTTCCTTTTTAGTGGCAGTTGTTGTGGAATCTTGGAAATAAAGTTGTGTTTTGACTCTATTGACATGAAAAAATAATCACGAGAGTAAACTTTGGATCAATTTTAATATTTAGTTTTGCAGCTTATGTTTATAATTCGCACCGTTTTGATGAGTTAGCGAAAAAATACTGAATAATTTTTTTTTTTTTTCTGTTAAAAAGTTCTGGCTGGCATGTAGAAAGAGTATAACTGGATTTTTTTTTTTGAAAATATAAAAGATATTATAATTAATTATTACTTCTATTTCAAATTAATTGACTTTTTTTGGTGCTGCACATTAAAAAAAATATTTAATATACTTAATTATAAAAAAATAAAACTAAATTACTTTTCTATAAATATATTCAAAATTGAAAAAGGTTTAGAATTTTGCGAAACTACTCAATGTTAATACAAAGACAAAATAAAATAAAATTAATATTACATTAAATATATAAAAGTGATGTATGATTGGAATTTTTTTATTTAAGAAAAGAGATAATTAGTTTGGAATGGTAAATCAGTTATATTATTAATAATTTTCTTGATTTTAGTGTATCACAAAGAAGGAAGGAACTAACTTGTTTTTGTATCATCAATTAAATACAACTAAATGTTTCTCAAATAAAGACGTAATTAATTGAATATCAATAATTAAATAATTCAAGAATATAATTGAATCAATTAAAAATTTGAGACTTAATTATATAAATTTATAAAAATCAAGTACTCAAACTATTGTTATTATTACTATTACGCGTTGATGATGATGACGTAATTTTTTTATGATATTATTATCATAATTAGTATTTGAGAATAATAAAAGTTGAATGGGTACAACAGCTGTCTATTGTTGGTTAGTCAATTAATTAACAACGCAAATTCAAACAAGAAATCGTTTTCTCCATTAATTTGCATCTGAATTCATTCATCCAATGAAAAGTCTCCTCTTCGTCAACAAAACTATTATGGCGAAAGGTACAAATTTACTTTTAAATATATATAAAAAGAATGAGTGAAGATAGTATAATTATATTCTTCAACTATAAAATTAATTCAATTAAATTCTTTAAATTTGTAACTGGTATTTATTAATAATCTTTATCGTTGAGTAAATTTTGTTATCATGTGAACTAATCACATTATATCACTAGTTATGAAGATTTATCTATTCATTTATTAATAAAATATCGTTTTGAAGTAAAAATTTTTATAAGTCAAAGGTATAAATTTGCCCCTAAAATATATTTAAAAGAATAAATCAGCTAATAAAGTATGTAATTGGTCTAATTATACATAAAAACTATGAAATCACTTCAAGGTCATCTCTTATTTTCTTCCAATCCATCTCAGCTACAATCACTAAGCTCACATTGTTATAATTTTTTTTATTATATTGCCTTTTAATTCTCTCTAATTTTCCTTCTCAGTTAAATTTAATTTTAAATTTGTCGGCTTTATAAGTTCTTCAAAGTCTGTAAATTTATGCTCTTTTTTTTGGGTATTCACGAATTTTAATTGTTTCAAGTACTTCTCCTTTTTGTTTTATTTTCTTTTTTTTAATTATATGTGCTTATACTGTATAAGTCAAGATAATTGTTCTCGTATTGTTCGTTACAAATTTTCGTAATTATAATTTAATTTTTAGATTGTTAGTTTAACAACTAAAGTGATTGATTAGAATGATTTTTCCTTTTTTTTTTCTAAATGATAATTTAGGAGAATTTAGAGCTTTTGAATAAAATGAGTTTTTTATAATTGATTTATTATTATTTTTAATGTCTAAAACGACACTGTTTGGATTTTTTTATTTACTTTAAACGACGTTATATTGATTGATGAACAAATAAATTTTTATGACATGTGTCGCAATATAATTGGTCTACGTAGTAACTAAGTTCACTCAACCTATGAGTTAACGATGGATAACTGCTACAATTTTGAGGGATTCAATTATACCGATGTCATAGTTTAAAAGTATAATTGGATTGATTGTATATTTTATGGACTAATTTATTCTTTTGAATATATTTTAGAGATAAATTTGTACATTTAACTTATAAAAAAATTTTACTTTACAAAGACGTCATATTGATGGATGAACAGATAAATTTTCGTGACACGTGTCACAATATAGTTAGTCTACATAGCAACTGAGTTTACTCAATAACAAAAATTAACGTTGAATAACGGCTATAAACTTAAGAAATTCAATAAGACTAATATTATAATTTAGAGATACAATTATACTAAATCATATTTTAAGAACAGATTCATTTTTTTTTTTTTTTTGATATACTTTAAAGCTAAATTTATAACTTTCGCTAACTATTAATTCAGTAAAATTATAATCGTACATAAAATTGTGACATTGACTTTTTTTTTATTTTGCGTAATGTTTATTTTTATGTAAACTACTGATATTTTCATTTGTTTTTTTAGATGCGAGAGTAATTTTATTTAAAAAAAAAAAAAGGAAAAAGCCATATGCCGGTCCAATTCAAAATTGTTATAAGTCTATATATATATATATATATATATATATATATATATATATATAATTACTAACACTTTCTCATACCTTTTTTACTATATATTTCTAATAAAGAAAAAAAATTTTATAAAGCATTAATTTTTATTATAAAAATTAATAATATTTTATAAATAAAAAAATATATTTATTTCTTATATTGAAAATATACAATGGAAAGTTAATAAAGAAGTATTGCTATATATATATATATATCCAAAGTGCTTCTATTTAATTTTAAATTTTGGATTCTGGTTAGTTTTGCTCACTCCCCTCCAAAGCAGGCAATGATTAATTGATTAGTATATAAGTGTAAAGGATGGATAATGATAAAAAAAAAATATTTAAGTAAGCTTAGGCAACCACGTAGTCTAATCCAATCATAAAATAATATATATATATATATTATATTTACATTAATTAATAAAAATAAAAGTCTATTACTATAATTAGATTAATTTACACATGATATGATAGATTAAGAATTTTTCGATAAAAAAATAGAAATAAGTTGAGTATGAAAGGAATAAGAACCAATATGAAATTATTAAAGTTTGGTTTAAGTATAAGAACTTTCATTTTTTTTTTTGAAAGAAGTATAAGAACTAACTAGAATTCCATTGCTGGAAACCAATCAAGCTTATTTAATTAATGCATTAGTCCAAACAACTCAAATGCTAATTGCTTAGTTATGAACCAGTCACCCATTAAGGATAGATACTCACCGAGACTAGCATTTTCGAAAATTTTGTCCCTAACGAAATGTTCAGAGGACACAGATTTGCTCTGTTAAAGCGGCTTCGAAGAATAATGGCAGTATGCCATCAATATCCAACAAACTTTCATACTGTGAGAAATTCTTATGTTAAATTCAATTTATTACGTTATTTATAAACTAATTCAATAATATAAATATATATATTTAATTGTTTTATTTACATTAATTGATATAAATAAATATACATCTATGATACTGTCTTATTAAACTAATCTATAAATATTGTGGTAGACTTGATATAAAAATTTTTCTATATGGTACAACACTAGGTAAGACTAAAGAGTTTGGTCAAATCGCTAATAAATATGATTCTATTATTGTTGAAATAATCTATAGTTTATTTATATCCTAATTGGTTGATTAAGACTTGGATATGTATTAAAGATTATTATTATAAGAAAAAAAACTATATTTGTATGTATTTTCAATTTTTTTCAATAAAAAGAATGAATTTTTAATATTTTAATAATTTAGATATTTTAATTAATTTTGTAAAAAAAAGTATTGACCTGTTTGATAATTTTTTTTACTATATTTTGTTTATTCACAGATAATATAATGTTAATATTTCAATAGTAATGATATTGACTAAACTCTAAAAAGTTCAAACATATCAGTAATTTTTTTTACTAAATTGATCATAATATTTAAATTGATAAAATATCAAAAATTTATTTATTTAATTAAAAAAAATTGAGAATACGTTGATACAAATTTGAAAGTTCAAATTTTCTGTTGGCAATTTATTCTATTATCAATAAATAACTTTAGGTTAGTCTAATTTTCAGGATAATAATATAAATGATATCAATTTGTATTATTATGTTGCAAATTTTTACCAAATCATTTAATTTTGGTAAACTGATACTAAATTTTTTTAAAATATTGCAATTTAGTATTTAAGTCCAATTTTTGGTAAAAAAAATGATATGACAATGGAAAAATGCAATTTTACGATGATGTGACATGCTAACTATTTTTCACGTCATCTTTGTGGACCGAAAATTAGACTTAGATACCAAATTGTAACTTTTTTAAAAATTTATTTGGTAGTAACTTGTAACAATTAAAAGATTTAATAATAATTTATAACATATAGTAATTAGAATTGATACCATTTATGTTATTAACCATCTAATTTGCTCTAACCAAATCAATTTTGTAATAGAATAATACAGTTTGTAATCTTAAATTACTTTTGTAGGATCAAACGTTCACAACTAGGCCAAAAGCAATTCCTTGTGACACATGCGCAACTTTATTTCATTAAACCCAATGTGGATTTCTATAGGACACCCCCACAGTTTACCACGACAGCGCAAAATTCCAATATTAAGCAGTGGATAGATATGAAGGACTTCGCAAGACAAATAAATACCTCAACAGGTTGGACTGTCGAGCACTGATATCACGCTCATACGCTAAGGGCGATCGCGGATCCCATAATCCAACAATCTCCCCACCCCTCCTCAACACCCGGGGGATTCAAATATGCGATCTCGCTTTGATACCAATTGTAGGTCCCAAAATAGCTCAAGAGAATGAGTGAATTGAAGTTTCAAGAATTTGTGACACTTATATAAATCAACTACGTTTTTGGAGTAAGCTAATGGTATGCTAATTCTGGATAGAAAAATTTCACAAAAATAATTTAAAATTTCTTTTCACAAAACCAAAGTTTATGACCAAAAATGTTAATCAACCTCTAAAATAAGTTTTTGACAAATAAATCACCTCTTTTATTTGTAATAAAAACTTCAAACAAATTTAAATACAAATGAATTTTTGGAAAAATACTTTTAAACACTTTTGTACATAATAATCAAATTTCAAATATTTTTTAACAAATCAAAATATCATACTTGAATATAAAAGAATGGAGAATAACTTGACACAATTGAATTTATAGTAATTCGGTATCATTGCTTACATTTACTTCTCAAGATACATTTTTGAGAGTTTTTCTCCACTAAAGATTTTTTTCAATGGTAAGAATCAAGCTAATTACACTCTTAAGCAGAGCTAACCTAAGCTCTTACTCACAAACATTCAATGGTAAGAATCAAGCTAATTACACTCTTAAGCAGAGCTAACCTAAGCTCTTACTCACAAACACAAGTTTTTATAAAATAAAACTTGATAAAAATTTGACTAGCTTGAAACCCTAGGTGTTAACTAATCCAAAACAAGTTTTATAGCTTTACTTGAAAACTTACAACTCAAATACACTTTAATTAAGCACTAATTTAAATATTATAGTAGAAGCTAAGAGCCAAAGTGAAGAAAATATCAAATATGAAACTCAAGTGGAAGGAAAAAACATTGTAGAAGACGAAGAGCAATTTTCTTTGATAAATCTTGTGTTTTCCAACATTCAAAACATCTTTCCATCATGTATTTATAGTTTTAGAACAAAAAATTAACCAGTAGAGACAAAAATAATTTTAACAACTAGCCGTTATTTTATCTTCTAGCAAAAACTGTCAATGGACGATTAGCATACTATTAGAATATTAGGCTTCTAAAAGATAAAAATCATTTTAATTACAATATTTTTTAACATAATTGAATTTCATTTTTGACATACACCACAATGAGTTTACAAATTAATCTTAGTATACTTTGTTACTATACATATGCTTATTTTCTTAAGTATTATATATCTTCTCCATATTGCATGTTTAAATCTGAAATTGAAAGAATAAAGTAACAAATTCTAAAGGATATTTCATGGTTTTATAATCATCAAAATTTTTTGAATATAACCAATGTAACTTTTTAGCCAACATTCTCCCCTTTTTTTATGATGATAAAACCTTAATTAAAATGCTTAGAATTTGTTCAAAGTTAGCTCATAAAAAATCTCTCCTTTAGTCCATGCATAGAGGTGTAAAGAAGATTTCAACAAAGTATCCACAAAATATGTTCATTTTCATTTAAATAATAGAATCTAAATTCTATCAAAATACTACTTATAAAGCAAGAAGTATTCTATTAGAATTCAGTTCTATTCCGAGTAAGCATGAATTCTCAAATCACTTGTTTATTTTCCTTTTTATCAAACATATTAAAATCCAGCTCTATTCCTAGTAAGCATGCACTCTTAAATTAATTGTTTCTTTCCTTTTTTGTCAAACATATATCACAACAAAATTGACATATTTCCCTCCCTTTTTGTTATCAATCATAAAAGGGGTGTGCAATCAAAATAAACTCATTATGTGCATATTCAAATCATAAATTCATTCTAATCACAGTTCAATTTCAGCATATCAATTATAGAAATTCATATCTCAAATATATTTAACATATAAATCCAACCTATTATCAACAATATTTATTATCATCATAAGAAAATTAAGCCAATTTAACCATGTTCAATAAATAGTTCGGTCAAATCGCTAATAAATATGCTTCTATTATTGTCAAAATAATCTAAAGTTTATTTATATCCTAACTGGTTGGTTAAGACTTGGATAGGTATTAAAGATTATTATTATAAGAAAAAAAACTCATATTTATATGTATTTTCAATTTTTTTCAATAAAACGAATGAATTTTTAGTATTTTAATAATTTAAATATTTTAGTTAATTTTGTAAAAAAAAGTGTTGACCTGTTTGATAATTTTTTTACTATCTAAGCAGATAACTCATCAATACTTCAAAAATATTTTGTTTGCTCACAGATAATATAATGTTAATATTTTAATAGTAATGATATTAACTAGATAGCTGATTCTCCAAAAAGTTCAAACATATCAGCAATTTTTTTTACTAAATTGGTCATAATATTTAAATTGATAAAATATCAAAATTTATTTATTTAATTAAAAAAAATTGAGAATACGTTAATACAAACTTGAAAGTTCAAATTTTCTATTGGCAATTTATTCTATTATCAATAAATAACTTTAGGTTAGTCTAATTTTCAGGATAATAATATAAATGATATCAATTTGTATTATTATGTTGCAAATTTTTACCAAATCATTTAATTTTGGTAAATTGATACTAAAACTTTTTAAAATGTTGCAATTTAGTATTTAAGCCTAATTTTTGGTAAAAAAAATGATGTGCCAATGGAAAAATGCAATTTTCCAATGATGTGACATGCTGACCATTTGCCACATCATCTTTGTGGACCGGAAATTAGATTTATATACCAAATTGTAACTTTTTTAAAAATTTATTTAGTATTAACTTATAACAATTAAAAGATTTAGTAACAATTTATAATATATAGTGATTAGAATTGGTATCATTTATGTTATTAACCATCTAATTTGCTTTAACCAAATCAATTTTTTACTTTAATTTTATTTTAGCATAGCAAATAGAATTGTCACGTCCGCGATATAGATCTTGACCGTATACGCATATTACTGTCGTTTATACCGCAGTACAGAGGCGTACCGACCAGAGTCTAAATACGGACATATGAGCGTGAAAAATTTAATTTAATATGATAATATGATGCTTAATATGAATATTGAGATGATTTGATGAAACGTTGCAATT
>CATIWF010154592.1:0-22408 GCA_949630135.1 Balakata baccata | reverse complement strand
TTTTTTATCTGATTTTGACATGTAATAGATCAAGTTAATAATAGAATGCCGTATAAGAATAAATAGTTTTTAATGTTCTTTGTTGGCATCAAATAATTTTTGCTATAGCTACTGATAAAAAGTCTATATATAATTCTTAAGATGTGAAATAATTACATCTTTCAAAAGGAAAAATTGTATGTACTTGGGAGAAGAAAGTGAGCAATCTTGCCCATGATAATGCCAATTATGCCAACAGTATCCAACATACTTGAAGACAATATTGAAAAGAGGGCAGAGAATAGCAAAAGAAGAAGCACTAAATACAAGCATAATATATCACTAATAAAATCCAGCCAATAATATGAGGCATTGTCCTTTGAATGAGAAACATAAGCATTTGTAATCCACTGCTAGGGTCAAATTAGGCTCCTTGGCTCTATTCAGTGAAAGTAACAGTGGTCTCAAATATATATTTTTGCACCGCTTTTTGTTCAAAATTTGTATCGAATAATAGTATATTACCGGTTCATCTATTTGTATTGTTCAATCTGTATTAACGTATTATTACTTTAATGTAGGTTGAGTAAATTAGTACTAAGTTAGCATTACTTGTATTCAATATTCACATTTTGCACACTCATTGCTCATTCATATACATCTGATATCTCTTTCTACCACCAACCAGCAAAGTCTAGATGTGCTTCTTTTGGCACTGACCATGGCTTTTCCTAGCCCTTTCTTCTGCTTCTTTTCAAGAAGGGTCCCATTTCTTTAAGACCCATTTATCTTCAAGTGCAGAGTGTGTCATAGGTCACAACCCATCATTCAATGACTTTTTTAATTATTATTATTATTAATTTTGGTGACATTTCCACTTACAGGAGCCCACTGGATTAAAAGAACTTTGACCACCTAATATTTGGGCCCTTTTCCAATTCACATATTTCCACTTTGAAGCTAAATAATTGAGTTTTGGATGCAACTCCATTTCTCCCACTGAGAGAGATATGATAGTTTTAAGAGTATATATATATATATATATCGACATATTAGTTTCTCTTTGATCGATTAGAATTTCTTTGAATTGCTTTGATCAATAATACTTTTTTAATATCTTAACCGGTGAAGAAATATATTTTATTTTATTTTTATTTTAATACATAGTTTCTTCATTTTATTTTTTGTTCTTTCGAAATAGATTTGGTTAAAGAGGTAGACTTTAGATCGACCTCCCTACCTAAGCACTATTTAATTATGTAATAATATTCTAATTAGATATATCTACTTAATTACAAAATAATAATTGAATCTTAGAGATATTATTATATTCACAAATTGACTAAGATAATGTTTGCAATTGCTGTCTAAGAGCAAATTTTGAATTTTTTTATTTAATTTACTGGCAAATTGTTTTTTCTAAATTTGTTTTTGGAAAAAATATATATTTATCCACTTCTATCAAAAACTGTTTTCAAAACTCAAAATAACTTAAAAATATATAATTTTTTTTTAAAAGCGTTTTTTCAAAACTCAATCCTAAACATATCCTAACACAAATGAATTTTTTTTCTTACCAAAAAAAAAAAAACTATTTTAAGGATTTGTGGTGGTTTGCCAGCTACCCCTTTCATTGAAATATTCGGTCATCTAGACAAACTTTTATTTGTTTTTATTTATTTATATTAATATTAGTTTTAAAAATTCTAATAAAAAATGTTAATTAACGTCATATTATTTTGACTCACACGCATAGTTCCAATTTCCAAATAATTGTATTCTAGTAATTCCATGTTTATGTGAGCGGTCCAAAATTTATCAAGAAGGTTGAACATCCAGAATTGGCTAAGGCAAGAAAACAAACTTAACACCTGAAATTGGGCCGTTAATTATGAGAAAGTGGAAGATTCCCAACCCCTATATTAGCTTGTAAGAACCTTATGAATCTTTCTTTTCTCTTTCCAAATAATTTCCCACTGTGTTTGATACAAATCTCTAGAGAGGATTAATGAAAAATTCCCAACAAAAAGCACAAATTTAAGAAGAGGGACTGAAGAGAAACTTAGCGTTCCCCATGAGGACGGCCTTTCTGAATTACAAAATGGGCTGGTCTTGGGCTAGAAATTGGGCTTCAATAGATCAATGGATACACTTAGATGAAAACTAGCATATAACTTAGATTCTCTAGCAAAAAATGAGCCATTAATTAAGTTGGGTTGTCTTCTAACCCAACAAATACGAATAATCTTCCTTAAGCTGATTAAGTACTAGCAACAATCTTTGATAATAACCCCAAATTCAGAAGAGTCCTCCTCGTTGGCATCAGTTTCAATCAGGCCCCAGCCGTGGAACTGGGGAGCAACCCAGTTTTTACCGCATTGCAAGTAGGGGGGCAACTTATGTTAATAGTTCGTATTTTGATATCTCTATAACACGATAAAAGTCAATATAAATATGATACGATAAGCTAACTGTATCCAAAATTTCCACACGAACACAACCCACTTAATAACAGGTTAATACGATATGTTTGACACGATTGATCTATAAAATTAATATAAAACGATCTAGTTATTGTGTATATAGATTAAAACGTGTCGGATTAAACGTGTCAACACGATATAACATGTAATGGGTTAAACATTTTTTTTGTTAGCATGTCAACCGAATACGGTACGATAATTTTCATATTTTTATTGGGTTTATATAATTGTGACACGAATACAATAAATATCAACCATAATCCGTAAATATCGTATTGAATTCGTGTCGTGTTATCATATTGTGTACATTATTGCCACCCTAGTTGCAAGAGCCCCGGCTATCCGTGCATTAGCACAACCAGGAAATAAACCAGAGCAGTGCAGCCACGAAATTTGAATACTTGGGCCATAAATGTTCTTTAACTTCTAAAGAAATCAATCTTCATTCAGGTTCCAAGAGGAGTAAAGCGACTTCGTTTTACTATTAAACTAAAATTTTTAACACTATTTTTCTATACAATAGGAAAAAAAAAAGTCTGCAATCACCATCTGGCCACGCCACTGGCGCTGCTAATAGAAGCTATTTGAGCGTCTATTTGCTGGCCCCATCTTCTCATTCCCAACTGAAAGTCAATTGCTGCAGCAAAAACCTAACAGTCTCCAATACATTTCCCACCGTTGATCCTCGAAGGACATCGGCGCTAGCCAAGAGTGTATTTATCGGCGTCTTCAACATCTCCACTGCTGTCTCCATCTCTGATACTTCCCCGTCAATCAGGCGCCCAAACCGTCTTTTCAAGTTCAAAATTGGTGGTGACGCCAAGCTCTCTTGAATCCTCGCCATTGTCTCTGTCAACGCCCTTTCCTCTCTCCTCGTCTCACCTTTCAGCTGCTCGATTCTTTCTCTCTTCTGAAGTTACATAGTTATTAATTAACCTGAAAATCACAAATGGTTTGAAATCCCCCAGCCAAAGCAGAGTTCTCTCGAAAGCACTGAGCCATGTAGGATTTAGGAAGAGGAATGGATCTTCTTTGGCAGCATTTCCTGTCTTCTGATAGTAAACTTTATAATGAGACAAGACTGCGTCGATCAAATTCATATGGTGCGTGGTATTTTGTGCATTTTCTGGTGTAATTGCGAGTAGCAGTTGTTCTAGCAGAGTTTCTTGGCGATTAAGCCAAATTGAGAAAAAGGTCTGAAAGCTCTCACTTCAATTTACCATCTTGATATTCCTAAATGAACCATAAGAGGAAAATTTAACATTTTTACACTCAGATAATGCGAGTAGGAAAGTGCCTATCTTTGGATTTAGGATTATATCAAATTCAGCAGCTGATAAAAAATATCAAAATCCAATTAATTTTAAAAAATTTTTATCCACCAAAATTCCAGTCTCTATTATAAAAATTCAAAATTCATAAATTTTCATCAAATTATTACTAAATTTTTTATTATAAAATTATTTCTAATAAATTAATAATTAGTGAATTTCAACAAAGGTCCTCTAATTATATAATGGTAACAATTCAGTAACCAAAAGATTATTTGTAACACAAAAGTACTCAAATTATATAAATTGTAATAACTCAGTACCTCAAACATTATTTGTAACACAAAAATATCTTAATTTTTATTTTGTAACACAAAAGTACATCAACTTTTATTTTGTAATTAAACAATATTTCCGTATTTAACTGTTAGTCTCCCTAATATAAGTGTAATATGAAATATTAACATCAGATAAATTTTAATAAAAATAAAATTAGCTATAATATTCACATTAGATAAATTTTAATTTTACTAATTGAGTATTATAATTAATTTTGTTTTTGTTAAAATTTATCTAGATATTTCATGTCATACTTCTATTAGTGAGACTCAGGAGGTGCTTAAGAGTGCTTTTGAGTATTCCAAAAGCATATTTTGAATTTTTTGATTTAATTGACTAATTGATTAAACGATTCATAATAGCTGAAAACATAATTACTATTTAGTTACAAAATAAAAATTGAGATATTTTTGTGTTACAAATAATTTTTGAGGTATTGAGTTGTTACAATTTACATAATTGAGGTATATTTATATTACTAATAATCTTGAAGGTGCTGAGTTATTATAATTTACATAATTGGAATACATTTGTGTTACAAATAATCTTTATGGTACTGAATTGTTACAATTGACATAATTGAGGTACCGTTGGCAAAATTCACTTATTAATAATATTCTAAGACTATCATTAATTATAAAAAAATAAAAATAATTTTTCTTTTAATTTCAATTAATTACTTTATTATTATTATTATTATAATAGTGTTAATATGCATTAAATTATTAATAAAAATTATTTTTTAATAATATAATTAAATATTATAAAGTATAATAATTTTATTTTTTTATTTTTTATTTTTCAACTCTTAAAATAACTAATTATATTTTTAAAATTTTTAAGTATACAGTGGAATTGATTATATATGCTTAATTAATAATAAATTATCAATATTTAATAAAAAGTAAACTTGGAAATTAATTGTTAAATTCATGGATTATGATAATTGAACTAAATATAAGTACAAAAATAATTATATCATTAATGTATGAATTTTATAATCAAACAAATAATGAAAATTTTAAAACCTATAAATTTTATAAAATTCATAAATTTTAAAATATTTTAATCTAAATGGACCTTAATGTATTTTATATTTGTCACCTTCAAAATTTATTCGTTACAAAGTCTTTTAGGGGTAACATATATTTTTTGTAGTAAAACTTTTGTAAGTATATTAAATTGGTATTAAAACTTTGATTTGTATCAAATTAGTACCAAAATTTTAAAATTGAGTTTTAAATCATGGTTTTCTAAAACATTTCCGATATCCATATTAATAAATCCTGTATTTACGTCAGTAAATTCGACTAACATGTCAATAAATCCGGTGTTCACGTCACTTTAATGATCTAAAACAAACTCTAAAATTTTGTTAATTCATTTTACCCCTTTTTTTATTTCGCGTAGGGGCTTATGACTTCTTGCTTAGCCTATAAGCAGTAAGCTTCCCATAAAGAGATCATCAAGCAACAAATGGCTTTTCCTTCTTGAGAAAGATCAAAATCAAATGTTATTGGCGGTGGTATGGCGGTGAAGCACCGGCCGTGCCAATGAAACGACGACGTTAAGAATTTTCTGTTGCATAACCCCATCATACACTGAACGTACGCGGAGAAATAGCCCAGTAACTTATTAACTGCCAATGCCATCGATGTTCTCAAACGCAGCTAATAATAGAAGTACTATTATTCCCAAATGAATATGAAATCAACAGAGTGGCTATATATCGACTAGCATTGGAATATTTTTAAATTTGGTGGAGCTAGAAAAAGTATTTACATTTTTAGAGTAGTTTTTGATAAATTACTAAATTAGTAATAGTTTTTGATCCATCCGTTTGACAAAAAAAAAATATAACAAATTTAAAAGTTTATAAAAATGTACCATAAATTGGTAATTGGTTTTTCCAACTACCACAATTTGAGAAATATCCCACTTATATTTATTTTTTTGACGGCAGAAAAGCCAATTGGTATATGAATTTATCACTTAGGATGTATTTGGAATTGAAGTTGAATATTTTAAAAATATGTTTTGATTTTTTTATTTAATTAACTATTTTTTAATTTTTTATAAACTGTTTTTTAAATTTATTTCTAAAAAAATATTTATTACTCTATTTTTTCCAAAAGTTATTTTCCAAACTCAAAAATATTATAAACAAGATTTTTTTTTTTGAAAAAGTATTTTTTAAATGCAATGTTAAACCGCCTTAATATTTGTTTCAAGTACAATTTTGACTGGTGAGGTTAGAATTTGGAACTAGAGTTGTCAAAATAGGTCATAACATATGAACTTGACATGCGAAACATGTAAAATTAGTATACTAGTTTTGAGTTTATATAGGTTCATGTCATAAACGGATCGATCTGTTTATAACACAGCTAAAATCGTGTCATGTTACGGGTTGACACACGAACCTATTACAACTTGTTTAATTTTCCGTATCATGTCAACCCAACTTAACTCGTTTATAACACATGTAAATTTACTAAAATATCAAGGTTAATAATATCATTTTACACAAAATAATATCTAAATATTATTTATGTGTCGTGTCAGTCATGTTATATCGAGTTAAATGACCCAAAAAGACATAATCGTATCGTCTCGTATCAAATGACCAAAAAGTATAATCATGTCATATCGGATTGTATCGTGACGTGTCAAATGACCCAAAAAAGCATAATCGTATTGTGTTCGTGTTGGATTTTATGACCCAAATAAGATTGGAAAGTTAAACGTGTTACACGTGTTGTGTTCATATGATCCGTTTAATTTTCGTGTCATATTTATGTTAACCCGATTAATAAATGGATTGTATTCATGTTGACTTTTGTGATGATTTTTTAGTGTATTATATTATTTATGCAAGGATATACAATACATCATATACATTAGAGGAGTATCAACAAGATATGGAAAGTATAAAATATACAAATTTGAAAGATAATATTGAGAGAACAATATTATAGAATCCGAAGGAAGCTGTATATGATCCAATAACTCTAATCATGTTACCCGAATAACACGAATACGACCCGTTAACTCGTTTTGACACTCCTACTTAGAATTGAGCTTGTTTTCAAAATGAAGTTGGCAAGTGCACATAAATCACAACTTAAACTTTAAAACCTATTGCTAGATAATTTTTTATTTTTTCATCAGAGAGCCCAATAAATTATATTTGACAATTTGTACCATACACACAGATGCACCTTATTGTATGCACTCAAGTGAGCTTATACGTGTTAGATATTTATTTTTTCTTCAATTTTTTTTTGCGATTTCTTTCGTCTCCTCCTCCTCCTCCTCCTTCTTCTTCTTCTGCGATTTTCTTGGAGATTTTTCCTTTTTTTTTTCTTTTTTTTTCTTCTTATTCTTCTATACTTGCTGCAATTTATTTTTCTCTAATTCTTTTGTTCAATTGCAAATTGATGAACATATTTTTGTTAAGAATGCGATTTGTGAGAATTTGATATGTGAGATAATAAAATTCTTCTTCTTCTTTTTCTTATTATTCTTTTGCTATTGAATTTCTTATTTTTTTATTATGTTCGATTTATTTTTTTGTGATTTTTCGTTCGATTGCAAATAATGTATCTACAGTAATTAAATAATGAATCTGAATTTGTTAAATAAATAATCAAATATAGATGAAAAGATGAAAGAAATTCATGAAAACAAATAATGAATGTACAATTATAAAATAATGTATCTATAATTATTAAATAATGATTCTGAACCTGGTAAGCAAATAATCAAATATACAAGAAAATACGAAATTGGTTCATGAAAGCAAATAATGTATCTACAGTTATTATATAATGAATATATAGTTATTAAATAATGAATCTACAGTTATTAAAATAATGAATATATAGTTATAAAATAATAAATCTGAATCTGGTAAGCAAATAATTAAACATAGATGAAAAAATAAAAGACAGTTATGAAAACAAATAATGAATCTACAATTATAAAATAATGTATCTATGATTATTAAATAATGAATTTATAGTTATTAAATAATAAATTTACAGTTATTAAAATAATAAATATACTACATGAACAAAAATTAACGTTGTTGGTTCCGCACATATAAATAGACTCTTAATGCTCCTAACACCATGCACTAAGGTGTATGGTATAACAAGTGATCATATTTAGATCATTAAGACTTTCAAACTTTAACATCTTTGTAGATGGAGAGTAAGAAAGAGTAATCAATGAAAGGATAAAAAAAAAAAAAAAAGTAGAAATAGGAAGACAATGAAAAGGAAGAGAAATTGTATATGGCTATCTTTCAATTATTTAGAAGAAGAATAAAAGGGAAAGTGAATTAGATGAGGGGTAAGTATTCCGAATAATAAAAATAATTTTATAACTTAAAATAAATTAATTTTTCCCTAACCAAAGTCAACAAAAGTGGCATATTCTTTTCTTGTGTTTGTCCTTTTGCTTTTGAATGGCTTCTACGTTTTTGCCACACTTTTTGTCACCTCATCATGCAAATTTATCAAGAAAAGGCTTCAGTTGTTCAACACACAGACCGACTTACTTGCTTTATTTCTTTCTTTATTTACTAAAGACCAAGAGTTATCAATAAGATCCCGTTAAAGCAATCAATAAAATATCAACTTGTGATTTCGGAATCAAGAAAAAAGGAAGACTTTTTTTTAACTCAAATTTTGTAGAGAGCAAAAATTTTGAATTGAAATCTCCCTTCTTCTCGCGATAGCAATAAAATCAATGTATACGATGAGGTATGGAAAAGAAAAAGAAAAATTTGCTGCCTTAGGCTTCTGTATCAAGCATTTCTAATGTAGATTGGGCTTCTGATTGTACTGGGCCTTTCTTCTGGAAGTGATTCAGGCCCAATTATGATCTAAATTGGGCCAAGGGTACATAAAAAAAGAGAAGGAAAAATTACATGGGAAGCCAATTTTTGGTTAAAATTTACTTTTTCATGCCATTAAGAATCAGTGGACTTTTCACGTTTTTGAAAAACAATTTTAGACTTTTACACGCTTTTAGAAAATTAAGCGCAGGTAGTAACCGTTTGCTAAAAGGTTTTATTTTAAAAAATATAAATTACGCAAAGCATTTGTTCAAGATGGTTTGAATTAAAGTGTTAAAAAGGAAAAATAGTTATATATATATATATATATATATAGAATTGAAACCATTAACTAATTTTTAATTTTTTTTTTTTTCAAAAATTATGTACTCTCTTTTTCTTTTCATTTTTATTAAATCTACGTTTCAATTTTATCTTATCTCATTTTTTATTTTTACAATGACCTGAAACATCTCCCTACCTAAAACAAAATCCCCACCTCTACGTCGCTGCTAACTAACCCACCACCAGTGTCTTCTCTCAGCTACCACCGGTCCTTTATATATATATAGTAACGCCAATATCAAGCCATGACGTCCTTCATCTTATCCAATTAACTGCATAAATAAGAGATGCCTCCAAAGCAGCAACCGAAAGCCGATTTAGCAAAAGAAGCAGAAGATCGCTGAAGACAAAGCAAGAGCAAAAATGTCTAGAAATATGCTCAGAGTCTCAAACAATTTGTACAACCAAAACCTGACCCCACTAAAGTCGCCGCTTGGCAAAACAGATTTACGGATCGTATTTATGTCGTGTCGATCTATTCGGATAACATGATTAGTGCGAACACAAATATAATCTATTTATTAATCGGTTGACACAAATACGACACAAAAATTAAACGGATTACACGAACAAGACACTTGTAACACATTTAACTTTCGTGTTATATTTGGATCATAAAATTTGACACAAACACGACACGATTATATTTTTTCAGGTCATTTGATACGATATGATACGATCCGACACTAAACGACATGATTATACCTTTGTAGATCATTTAACACGATCGATACGATACGAAAATGATATTTAAATATAATTTTTTTATAAAATGATATTATTAATCTTGATATTTCAATAAATTTACATGTTATAAATGAATTCGATCGGATTGACATGACACGATACGAAAAAATTAAACAAATTTGCATGACAGATCAACTTGTTTATCACACGAACTTATATATGCTCGATACTAAGTATCTAATTTTATGTGTTTTACGTGTCGACTTTACATGTCGTGATCCATTTTGACAATCTTACGCTAAGGTCAGCTTTTCATGTGGTCCTAATAAAAAGAAAGTTGCATCGAATGGTATACCATCTAATTGGTAGTACAATGAAGATCTCAAGTACTGATTGTAAACGACTTGCATGCATAAATAGTTTTCAAAGTGAATATTGTTTTAAATGGGTGGAACCTATTGGTGATCAGATAGAAAAATTAAAGTCTCTCTTTGGAGTCGAGTAGTGTCATCCATTGGTTTTAACTACATATGATATATTGGTCATATTTAGAATCAAGGTGCAAGACTAAAAGCTTATTCAAATATGTGTAGTTGAAAATTTTAGTCCAATAAGATTATTGCAATTTGAAACTCAAGGTAGAAATTATTTAAATTGATTTTTAAATTATGGGAATCCAAGTTAAACTTGAATTAGGATAATCATTAAGACTTGGATTAGGAAAAATATTTCTAATTGGAAAAAATTTTTCATTCTTGATTGACAAGTTTAGGAGCCTATAAATATATGCAAGATCAAGGCTTTAAGGCGTAAGGCAAAGAGAGTAAATACAAAAGTAACTTGAAGATCTGCAATTTTAAGTTTTTGCTTGAGTATTCTTGGATGTGGAAAACATTCAAAGAGTTTCGGGAAATACTTTTGGAAACTTTGACAATTTTCCCTTGGAATTCTAAAGAAATGAGAGTTATTTTTTTAACTTATGTAAGAGAGAAATTACAATAGATTGTGAGTTTGAGATAAATCAACTTAAAAGATATACCATTTTATTGTATTATAATTGTTTATTTTCTCATATAGTGAAAAATTAGTTACTTTTCGTGAACATAAACAATTAAAAACCAAACGATGTAAATTTTGTATATTCTCTTATTTTTTTTAGTTTGAATTTTTTAATTTGACATACTTATTAATTATTTTTGGTAGTAGATATTCAATTCATGAATCCTCGTAATGCAAATTTTGATAATTTAAGAGTTTTCTGTTCGTGGCTTGGTGTTGTCGACAACCTTTGATATTTGCACCTAGAAAAATACTTAAGATTATTCTTCTCCTGGACTTTCAACTTGGCTTTGGCATGATATTTGTAATATCTCTTATCTTCGATTATTTGCTGTAATTTTTGAGCTTAATTAACCTTTTTATAAAAAAATAATTTTGATTAAGCATCTCGTGAAAAACATGTGGAGAGTTGCTATTCCTGTTTTTGGGATCAGGCTCCAGCTATCATATTGGAGTATATTACTCATTACAAACATGTATGCGACCGCAATTATAGATAATTATAACATGAAATTCCAAGGCATTGCTCGATAAAGAAGTTTACGATTAGAAAATATAATAATGCAACTTTAACAACTCTAAAGAAAAAAAAAATACAATAAGCATATGAAGCTGAATTTAGAGAATAATTTTTGATATTACAACGTCAAATTTTCGGTAATATATAAACGGTAGTATAGATAGATTTTGGATAACAAATACGCCGTCGTCTAAATCCAAGTGATTTTTCGATGTCTGAACCCACTGAATCAATCTGACATTACAAAAAAACCCATGCTATTTTGGGGGGCATTGATGTCATTCTATAAAAGAAAAAATTAAAATCAGTATTCCAGACGTCACATATAGGGGCAAATTGGGCAGTTAGGCCGAAAGCCTTGGAAAAATAATAAAAATTTTATGTTCAACATTTGCCCTTAATTCAATTATTTATCTATCGTTATGTTTATAAGGTTTGACTGTAATTTTATTAAGAGGACAAGGTCATAGTATTAATTTAACCTTCAGCGATTCCACCAACATCCATTCTTCCTATTTCCAATTCTCTGAGTTGACAAACAGTTAGAGAGAGAGAGAGAGAGAGAAGCGCGCACAGTCACAGAAAACAGAAACGGTTACTAGCTTGGAGATAGTAAGCGAGGGTGCGTGTGTGCGCCTTTCGAGAAGAGGGATGCCAGCCCCACAGGAGGAGCCACACCGAGCTAGGGCTCGACCAGCGTCTGCGGCTGCTCGGCCAGTGGTAGTCCGCCGAGTTCCTTTGAGGCAACTACTGCGCGTGACTTCGATCGCCGGTGGAATTCAATTCGGATGGGCTCTGCAGCTCTCTCTCTTGACACCTTACGTTCAGCTGCTCGGAATTCCTCACAAGTGGGCCAGCGTTATATGGCTTTGCGGGCCATTATCAGGCCTCGTCGTTCAGCCTTTAGTAGGCCATATGAGTGATCGCTGCAACAGCCGGTTTGGCCGCCGCAAGCCTTTCATCCTTATAGGCTCCTTATTAATTTGTTTCGCCGTTTTATTGATCGGCCACTCCGCCGATATCGGTGGGTTGATGGGAGACAGAGGAAACTCCAAGCCAAGAGCTATCGGAACTTTCGTTTTCGGGTTTTGGATTCTGGATGTGGCTAATAACATGACTCAGGGTCCTTGTCGAGCTCTTCTCGCCGATCTTACCGGTAATCGTACAGCTTTAGTTTTTCTTCTTCTTTTTTTTTTTTTTTTGTCTTTTTTTGGTCATACATACATACAGCTTTAGTGTATTGTACTTTAGAACTTGCCATTATTTTTTCTTAGATTTAGTTCGATTAGAATACAATCAAACCCTAGATGAAATCATAATTCCATTAAGATGATCCATTTTTTTTTTTTATTTATTGTTTGGCACTGAATTGATATGTCTTTGATTCGGCATCTCTTTCTCTCTCTGTGTTTTTTTTTTAAATGATTTTATTTTTATTTTTGTATTTAGAAGATAGAGCAATGGATGATTGTCTGATTTTTAATTAATTAAATCTTTGATTGATGTTACTTTACCTTTGTTTAAGACACTATTACTGCCTAACTGGTGGTTTAACGGAACGGGACGGAACATTTATAAATAATAATAATTAAAAAAAATGTGTTACTGTCTGTGCATTATGATTTTGGGGTGATGATTTATTCGTTAGGAACATTTTTTAAGTGGATGGTGGGGTCGAGACTGGTTGTTGAGCGATTGGAGTCTATCATAATTTGTCGTGGTCGGTTCGGCCCTAGTTGTAGACTTTTGATTGACATGTACCTTGTGATGTTAATCTAATACCCACCTGTTAAAAGCGTATAAATTTTGGTGGGATCCATTTTACTGTTTCTCTGATAATAATATGTGAGGAGTGAATCTCATTCATATGTTAAATAGAAATTTATTTTCATTCATATATTTACTTTTTTTTTTCTTAATATGATTAATGAAAACCTTTGCATTTTTTTTAAAAGAAACCATTGATCTAATAACAACAGATGGTAAGTTTTGAAGTTTACCTTAATTGATTTGTTAGTGTTTAGGACAAAATTTTCACGTACAAATATCCTCTTTGGGAACCTTTAACACTGACGATTTATTATCTTGCATTTGTGGCCATTTTCTCACGATTAGCTGGAAGATTTGAGCTTTAAGGTGATCTTTCTGAAGGACATATTGATCCAGACCATCTATTATATATTACCAGTTATCAACTGAGTTTTCTATATATAGGTTTATTCAAAGGCACCCAAGTAATATGGAATCAGCTAGGAGGCCATTAAATATTGGACCCAGGTCGATTGGATTGAATATTATCAAAAACTTATGTAAATTAAACTTAAGTTGCAGCATCTCTTTTTTATTTCATGTGATTATCATAGAATTTGTTCATTTAAGGCTTCATAATGGCATGTCTCTGAGAATCATTCAGTAATTTGAATTTCAGGATTAAGCATATTTTGTGAGATGTTTACCATGAAGGCAAGATATAAGTATTTCTTTTCAGCATGTATGGCCTCAGATTGGTGTGTTGAAAATTTGAAATATTTATGTGCCTGCATATGCACTACATTTGCTTGTATTTCATTTTAGCTGATGGCTGGATTGTACAATTGGTTTGTGATATCAAGTTATAATACTTCTAAACCTATTTTAGAAACCAATCACCAATTGAATATCCTGTTACAATTGAAACACGTTGCTTTGCCATGTTAACTTAACTCCAAGTTTCAATTTCCTTTGTATTTATAGTTATCATGATGGGCGAAAATAATTTAATATCGGAATAATGTTCATATATTTATAATTGGGAATGGAGTCCTATGTGAAGTACTTTACTGGTCCCAATTCATAGAGGATTAAAACCTTTTTCTTCCTTGTTCCCTCCTCCAAAATAAAAAGCACAAATAAAGAAGGTAAAGAAGAAGAAATTCCTTTAATTTATTATGTTTTATACGGAATATACATATTATCAAACCCAGGGGACTTCATTTTCTGGATTCCAAGTGGATAAAATCCTCTTTACGTGTTTCTTTTGAGAGCGTAGAATTTTCATCTACCATTTCAAACATGAAATAAAATAAATTAGTTAACAATAATGAAGAATGCATTCACAAAAAAATAATAAGTTAATAACTGGTGGTGCTATTTTGTGGTTTTCAAGTGTGGAAGCTCATAAGATTTTTTCTTAATGAAGGTTCAGTGCTTTTCTTATATGCTTTACCCAACAAATAGATGTACTTGTAAAGGAAATTATAGTAACGTCGGTTGTGGCCTTTATTTCGTGAAACACCAGTTCTCATCTCTTGTGCATACAATCAGTTTTCTTTTTTCTTTATTTTTTTTTCTGGTTAAAATATCAAACCAATGAAAATCTGCATAACTGACAATTAACTACTCCTGTCATGTTAGGAAAGGATCATCGCAGAACAAGAGTGGCAAATGCTTATTTCTCTCTGTTTATGGCAGTTGGTAATGTTCTTGGTTTTGCCACTGGATCATTTAGTAATTGGTTCAAGATTTTTCCTTTTACTGTTACATCTGCATGTAACGTTGACTGTGCCAATCTCAAGTCTGCTTTCTATCTTGACATTGTTTTTATGGTAATAACTGCATATGTAAGCATCACGGCAGCTCAAGAACCTTCTCTAGGTATGTCTGACAGATCTGCACTCATTGCTGAAGAAGCACCAGGACAGTCAAGTCCTGAACAAGAGGCTTTTCTCTGGGAGCTATTTGGAACATTCAGATATTTCCCATGGCCCGTGTGGACAATATTGTTAGTAACTGCTCTAAATTGGATTGGTTGGTTTCCATTTCTTCTTTTTGATACTGATTGGATGGGTCGAGAAATCTATGGAGGCGAGCCAAATGATGGACAATACTATAATATTGGAGTCAGAACAGGAGCTTTTGCTCTGATGTTGAATTCATGTATGCTTGGAATAACATCGGTGCTCATGGAGAAGCTATGCAGGAAGTGGGGAGCTGGTTTCATATGGGGAATTTCAAACATCGTTATGGCTCTTTGCTTTCTAGCAATGCTTATAACCTCCTATGTGGCATATCATATTGGCTATGCAGGTCATGATCTGCCACCAACTGGCATTGTAATCTCAGCGATAGTGATTTTTGCAATTCTTGGTGTCCCATTGGCTGTAAGCTGCCCACTTTCCCCCATTCTGCTTATGTGGTTGTTAAATAATTTTTCTATTCATATGCAATTTCAGTACTCAAGAATTATCGAAGAGAAAAATAAGAAAGATCAGGGCTTGAATTTGTTATTCGTCCTGCTCAACCAAACAAATTGCTTCATGTTTTAGTGGATTTGATTTCAAAATTCTTAATCTCCTTTCCTGAAAACCGAAAATACGCGCTATCTTGCGGTCTTTTGCTTTAAATATGTCCAGGCAGTCCTTGAAATTACAATAGAAAAATGTTAGGATCTATCAATTGCTTGGCCTGGAAATTTATTTGTTAGAATATGCATTGCTGTGGTCACATTCTTGTCAAAGTCTACCCTTCATGGCTTTTTGCGCGATGAAAACTGATTTCATATCATATATGTTGCAGATTACTTACAGCGTTCCATATGCTTTAATTTCTTCACGTATTGAGCCTCTAGGACTTGGTCAAGGTGGATAAATTTTTCTCTTCTTTTGTTTCTATTTGAAAGTCTTTTTTCTTGCGTTACCATCTTTTTTTTTTAATTATTTTTTTATACTTTTTGTCCTTTTGCATTTTTTTTTTCATGTCAATTGATTTTTGTAGGTTTATCAATGGGAGTTCTAAATTTGGCAATCGTGATTCCACAGGTTTCTAGTTGCTCTTACATATTCCTCTGTAAATTTGTATATCTTAATTTCTTAGGTTTTTTTCTTGTGCAATTTTGAACTAAATCTACAGTATCAAGCAGAAATGGTAATGTTTCTGCTCTTTGAATTTAAGAAACAATGTAAAACAGAAGTCAAATTTCATCATACTAGCTATGAAATATATATTTGGATTTACTATACGCAGCTTACTTACTCTCAGTTGAATAAGGAGATAGCAGCAATTGAAGTTGAGAGTTATAAAGCCACATAGGCCTTACTCAAGTAGTTTAAGAGAATTTATTCATTTATTAAGGTGAGAGGCAGGTTGGTGGTTGTGTGTGCCAGGGTACAATTAAAAACAGATGTGGTTTTGTTCACATGTATTGATAAAAAGTTGAGAGGTAGGCAATTTTGAAGTCATGGAGTTCTCTTGTTCCTGGAGGAAAGGGTGAAAATAGCTATTAATTATTTAAATTCACTGTTTATTTTATGTGAATGCAAATTCTATCAGAAAGCAGTCCATTAGCATGTCGTTTTTCTAATTTGCTTTAGCAATTTCAGTACTAATCTGTGTTAAAAACAGGTAATCGTGTCCCTTGGAAGTGGACCATGGGATCAGCTATTTGGTGGTGGAAACTCACCAGCCATTGCAGTTGGAGCGCTAGCGGCTTTTGCTGGTGGAATCATAGCCATCTTGGGTATTCCTCGATATAGTGCTCAGAAGCCCAGGGCTATCCCTTGAGGTATTGTTTTGTGCTTAATTTTGCCTGATGGCAATCTATCAACGAAGTAAGCTAAAGGTCAACTGCTGGCAAGAATTTGCATATAGCTGTTTGTAAATTCTTTGATTGATAAATGCTTTCACTTCCTTGAATAATAATGTTACTTAAGTTGCAAAAATTCCTTGATTGATAAATTAAATGTTTTCACTTCTTCAATCACTTCATGAATTTTTTTCTCTTTCCTTTTCTGATATGCAAAACTAGTGGAAGATGGTTGCAATTTCATCCAGTTGATTGTCAGCATAAAATTGGAGCAGACTCTGAGCAGAAGGTGCTTTCATCTGCAATAAAGCTCGAGTTTTTAGAAAATGTGATATTTCAAAGGAGTGTTGAAGCTTTGGGAGTATATTCAAAATTCGGAGAGACTAACTGCACCGTCTGTAGTTCAAATAGGGTCCAAATTCAAGGTATAGGGCTTCTGCTTGCAGTACACGCCGCAAGTATTAGGAAAATTATAGAGGTTTATGTAAATATTGGTTCCACATAATGGAAACTCATATGTTCTGAGACGAATATCATATATAGCTGTCAGAGAATGATGGGCTAGATGATTAATTTGATTCCAGTAAAGAATTTCTTCCAGTAAAAATAAGTGTGCCCGCTGCCGAGGGAAAGCAAAGTGCAGGACTGCTCACAAGTAAGGAGACTGCTCAATACGTATCCTTACCAACAAGCTGCTGCTCATTGGGATTTATTCCTCATAAAAAAAAAATATAAGCTTCATTGAAAAAAAAAAAAAAAAAAAAAGGGAGATGTTTGATTGCCCATGGGTGGTCCAGGCTCGATGCATTGGAATGTGATGCAATTTTTGTGCCTTAATTTGGTGTTTGAATGTGGTGAAGTGTGCTTGGTGGCCATCAGTTAGAATGTGAGTTGTGCTGATGGAAACCTTGATGGAGACATTTCTTTTTGTGCTTTGATTTTTCGAAAAGCTTGATTGATTGTTATGGAAGGTCTCTCCTTTATGATTTGTATTCATTGGAACTTTCTTATAGCTTGTGTCTGAACCCCGGAATAAATTCTTGTATTTATTGCACTTATTAGTATCTACTGGCAAGCACCCATGCGGGGTCTGAGAATCATTTAAAACCCCAGTCTGCGGTGCGAATTGTTCGACCCAGTTATCGTTCAGAATTGAACCGCAAGACATGGCACAAATGATAAAAGAAATTCTGTGCTCAACTAGAATATATCATGTGATAATTATAGAAATATAATTGTGCCGAAAGTATGGCCTTTGGGCTGCGTGCTGAAACTTTAGAATGGGTGCTTATTTTTGCATGTCAGAAATCTTGGGAATATAATCGATCATGGGGACATTGTAGCTTATCTATGCACAAGATGAGGCATGCAATTTAGTAGACAAGTAGAATCCAGCTACAAACTCTCAAGCATGTTGACATGTGTGGCTATAGAGAGAATGAGTTGTGTTGGTATTCTCTACTAGCAACTTATTTATTTCTGAAATTAAGCATCAATCTTTTTCAAAGGGGAGAAAAAGGCTGGATGAGAAGGATGGAATCAGTGAATTTTTTCTGGTTTCTAGAAGTACAAATCTTTTTATTAATTTCAAATCCTGAAAGGTGTTGTCGTTATTGCATATCCTTTTCCTCCATTGAAACTTGCATTTTTCATTGGATATATTATTATTATTATTATTATTATTATTATTATTATTATTATTATTATTATTATTATTATTATTATTATTATTATGTTCCCCCTCTATAAACTCCACTAGAACATCAACTTGAGATGTAAAACGATTTTCTGATTGACAGCACCATTGCAATGGCATCACCATGTGATCCTAAAACTTGTCATTTTTCTCTTAATACAATCTGGTCTGTTCTAAAATTTCTGTGAACCCCACTTCCCAATTAGGGTTCTAAGATATATATATATATATATATATATATATATATATTCTTTCACTTTGATTTTTTCTTTAGCTTACACTAATTTTTGTCTATTGGTTCCATTGGCACGTACCTCTCATATGCAGCAACTTATTAAACTGGAGACACATGGAATCTGACACGGTCGGTATGGACTTGAGAGACTAATATTTTGCACAGGCAAAAAACCATGGAAAAACTTATTAATCCTTGAAGCTGCTGAGACCTGTGATTTTATACAAGTCAATAAGAAAAAAGAACCGGTTGTTGCATTAGTTCCGGGAAGGTGATGATGGTAGGGCTGGTAGCTTCTGTTGGGTCAGAAAGAAAGCCGAAGCTCTCATCCTACAGAGAGACAGACTTATCTCTGTTGTGAGAAAAGGGATACAAAGTAAATGGTTGTAATTGGAGCACGTAATTGTCTTTCAGTGTTCCCTTTCTTCCATCTGCTGCTCTTCATACGGCCATCCACTGTCACCTCCCCCACCCATTTACACACTCTCCTGTAGTGGTCCCATTCATGACTGGACACCTACCTCCACATACCCATGAAGATAACCTTTTCATTTTTATTTTCTTAAATAAATAAACAATTGAATATATTTAAAATAAAAAAGGTCCCACTAATTCAATTTGAAACCTTTATTTCCTAAACCCGCCAATTCTTACCTCTCCCCTTTGTTTTATTGGCTTAACCCAGTTATGTTAGTGGTTACCCAAAAACAAACATGGCACAACCTTGTTCCCTCGTTTCCACAACATTTTTAGATTTATATAAGAGCCCAACTGCAGTCTTTCTTCTTTGAAGTTTGAACCAGTCGGAACCCAGCTGGTGGGTATAGAAGAAAACAAGGAATTCTATTTGTTTAACAATTCCTTTTATGCTAACTTTTCACCGCTAGAATCTTATAGATCATTGAATTTGAGCCCCAAGATTAAGGATTTCAGCGGAAATTGACTGTTGGATAAGGATCTTTCATATTTACTAATCTCTTTGTAGCACAGAAAATTGACTGTTAATTTAGAACAAATCTTTTTTAACTAACTTTGTGGAAGAAGAAACTTCACCAAGAATATATTAATCAATTAAGTAATTAATCAGTGAAGTAACATGATCTCTTAATCAACAATTTGTGCAGAAAAGTAGAAACTAAAGATAGAATCCAAAAACAGATGGGGCCTCAAAACAGAAGCTTACACAGGGTTGTCACCTGTGAAAATCTTGGAAAATAGTAAGAGGGATGTTTTCATGCTTTTGTGTTTAGGGTTTTATCACATGGGCTGTGCAAACTGCAGCAAAGAAATTCTCTTGGCATGCATGGCTGTTTTACAACTAGCGAACATTTATCTGCCTGCTAAAGAATAACATCCAAGTCCAGAGGCGGATCCAATACCCTAGAATTAAGAGGTCAAATCTATTTTTTTCGAAAGATTTCTGAATTAAGGGAATGAATATTAAAAATAGTATAAATTTTCGTTACCTAACATTTCAAAAAATTAACGAAAGTAATTGGCACTTTTTAAGTGAATATAGCTCCACTGTATCTAATATTAATTCTCTCTCCCAAAACAAAATAAAATTATAAATTGAATAAAAAAAAAGCTCCTGTCATTTCATAAAGTAAGCGAATTTGCTAAATTCCATCCAACTTATCCCACTTGGCACTGGGAAGATAAACTTGTTTATCTTTTTTGATACATACACACAACTCAAAACCTAATTAAACACAGTACTAATTAATTAATTAATCACTCCATTAGGGTTTAAAACACTATCCACTTAATTAAAAAAGGTTCAACTAAGTGAAAGTTTAATTAATAGGCGGTGCTATAACAAAATTCCAACAGCCAAAAGGTCCCCCCCACCATTATCATTTTACCGAACATTTTTCATGGATGAGCAGCTTGAGGCGGTTAGAAGCAAATATTATATATAACTCCATGTCTCCAACCCAATACCCCATATGTTTAAAGATAGGAGATAGAGTTATCTGCTTAGAGGTAAGTCACTAACCTCATAGCTAAAAGAAAATAAAGAAAAGGGAGAAAAAGTAAACTTAAAATTGATACTTCTATTTAAGCTGAAAGAATTTCATGTCCAATTAATAGCCTGTCTCATGCATTCTGAGTATTAGTAGTAATTGGCACTTTTTCACAGCAATCGCTTTAAAATCTGGACACGTTTGTTGGAACCCAACAGTAGGACCCAGTCCCTTCTAAGTATATATAGCCACATCTCTCTTCCTTCTCCTTCCAACTCCACCTCCAAAACAAACAAACCCCATCAGAGGGTTATATTGTCTTAATTTCATCAACCCCTTAATGACATTTTTTGTTTATTTTGTGAACTTACTTATCCGGAAAGATAGACATGTGCGACACACAATCATCTTCTCCATCATCATTTCTTTGTCCTAAGAATACTTGCTGTTTCACTAAACCCAACAAAAGTATGGATCTTTATCTTCATGATGTTGAAGAGGAACTACATAGATGGCCTGCTCCTTCTGAGGTAACCCGGAGAAAAAAAAGAAAAAAAGACAAGATAAATTTAACATATAAGCCGAATAGACTCACTAATAGACATATAATTAATCTCTTATGGTAGTACAGTACTCATTTGGTGTTTTTTACTTCTTGCTTTGTTTGCATTCAGGTGTTAGAAGAAATCAAAGCCATAGGGAAGATCTCTGGCCCAACTGCAATCACTGGTCTTATTTTGTATTCAAGAGCCATGATCTCCATGCTTTTTCTTGGGTATCTTGGTGAATTTGAGCTTGCCGGTGGCTCTCTTTCAATTGGTTTCGCTAACATCACTGGTTACTCTGTTATTTCTGGTCTGGCTATGGGAATGGAGCCCATTTGTGGACAGGCTTATGGTGCTAAACAATGGAAGCTTCTTGGCTTGACTCTTCAAAGAACTGTTCTTCTTCTTCTTTGGACCTCTGTGCCTATCTCTTTCATGTGGTTGAACATGAAAAGAATCCTTTTATGGTGTGGTCAAGACCATGAAATTTCTTCAGTGGCTCACACTTTTATTCTCTTCTCCATCCCTGACCTTTTCTTCCTTTCTCTTCTTCACCCTCTTCGTATCTATCTTCGGACCCAAAGCATTACATTACCATTAACTTACTGTTCATCCATCTCTGTTCTTCTTCACGTCCCTCTCAATTTCCTCCTTGTTGTTCACTTCAAATTGGGAGTTGCAGGTGTGGCCATAGCCATGGTGTGGACTAATCTCAATCTGTTTCTGTTGCTGGTTTCGTTCGTATACTTCTCAGGTGTATATAAAGATTCATGGGTTTGCCCAAGCATGGATTGCCTAAGAGGATGGTCATCTTTGCTTGCTCTAGCTGTGCCCACTTGTGTTTCTGTTTGCCTTGAATGGTGGTGGTACGAATTCATG
>CATIWF010154576.1:0-42301 GCA_949630135.1 Balakata baccata | reverse complement strand
GTCTTCTCAATGTGATAGCCTCCTCCAATGCTCACTTCCCTTTCTAAATGGCAACAATAGCTCTCGAAAACACTCACATTCACATGCAATTTGAAACCCATCAAGAACAAAAATTCAACCTCCAATTTGTTCAACTCATTCTTCTTCAATCCCCCAATTCTTGCAAAATATGAATTCCTGTAATTCCTGTTCACGAAAATAACACAAACCCAGATCAGAACTTGAATCTTAAACCAAGAAAGTGATGAAAGATTCGAGGAAAAAAAAAATGAACTTACATGTCTTCCACATATTTGGAAGCAACCATGATGGTTGTGAGGAGAAGCCTATGCACATTTCTTGCATTGATTTTAAACCCAGGATTAGCCTGGCAAAATCTATCGATGTAAACATAAGCAACCACATACACAGAGGGTCCTACTTTAGTGTATCTGAAAACTCTCTCAAGATAGGATTGAGTTGTCATGTCTGGGGTCTCGTAGCAATCGAAGACTCGAGTTCTGATATATTTGGATAATGCCCATGTACAATTCTTGGCAATTCTCTCATTTCTAGCCATGGTTCTTTCAATCAGAGAAGCAAGAACAGAGACGACGAGTGGAGTATTGGAGTCATTTTGGTAGGAGTAAGAGTACAGATCTGATCGGAGCTTTCTTGGAGAAATTGCAAGAGAAGAAGACGTAGCCATCTATGAACCAGAGAAGAAAAGAGAGCAGGGAGCTTGTAGAAAATGAAGATTCTTGAAAAGGATTTATAACAGAGAGATTTCAAGATTGATACTGTAGTTTTGAGAGAGAGAGAGAGAAATTATGAAACTTTGAAAGAATTGTGGGGCTTTATAGTGGAGGTTGGTATTGAAGACACAGAAGAGAGAAAACCCAATTGTTTTCTGTTTCTTTCTTTTTTAGTGATAGCGAATAAAGAAAAGAAGAAATGAGATGGGTTTGGGGCCATTTGGAAGGTGGTTGGAAGCAAAGGTAATATCAAATTATAAAGATTTGAGTGCTTCCTCTAATGTGAAGACAAAGTACATAAAAACAGCTCCGCTTTCTTCAAATATCATTATTATATGAAAGATTCAAATGGGCATTAGTATAGGAGAGTTAATAGGTCGCCGACAGTGGGCTTTGAAGGGGTAGCAGCAAGTACTAGCAAATAAGAAATGGGAATTTCTGAATGGAAGATAAAGAAGAAGAAGAAGAATTGATTTGATAGCTGGGAGTAGGTGTTTGGACGCACCACAATTAAAGAAGAGAAGAAAGAGTTAATTGGCATAGAGATCTGTGCATGAAAACTCCAAAGAGTAGGGTCGGTCCATTTACTAATCACACGTGCAATTGTTTGACCCCTCTCTCTACTTCGTCGACTGCGGAGCTTAGGTTTGCTACTTGAGACATAGGCACCTGCCATATCTTTCATTTTGTCCGGCCAAGGACTGCCAAGTACCTTCCATTTCATTTCAATTTTAATTCGATTTAAAATTTTATAAGATTTTAAGCTGGATAATTTTAAATTTCTTAAACTCATATCATATTAAATTAGCTACTTTAAAAAAACAAAATTAAAATTAGTTGAGATGATTTAAAATCTCTTTTTTTTAAATAATGTTTTGAGTAAGAGTTATGTATTTTAAAAAAAAATACCCTAAAAGAATCCTACTTTATAATAGACCAAGAGTTAAGAAAAAAAAACACATAATGGCACTTTTTTTAAACTATTTATGATACATCCAATATATTTCTTTAACTAAAAAACTCTATATGGATTTCAAAATTCTCAAATCGCACTCTTCTAAAAGGTTTTTATTTTCCTCTTAGAAAAGTATTGGTGTTGTTTCCACTATTAATATGTTCTTTGTCTAAAAATTTCTCTTCTTATTTAGGTTTATTCTAAGACAAAATCACATTTTTCTTTTGAAATTACTTCGTTCGATTGTGGTTTTTGTGTTGCTTCATTGAGATTTGCATTTTCTCAGGGGATTGCTTCTTGCGCCAATCGTTCCTCTGCCTTCGGATTATTTTCTTTAGTTGATTTTACTTATTTCCCCTCAAAATATATTATTCCTGATTATTTTACATTTTCAAGTAAGTGCAAATACATTATTTTATTCATAATTTCTTTTTTTTTTTTTTATCTTCAATATTCAACAGGCATGTGTTTGCTTTTTGCGTTTGGGACATGCATGTTGATTTTTTGGCTTAATTTTTATAATTTTCAAATTGTAAAATTGACTACTGAAACTTTTTTGCCTAATTTTTTTCCATTTTGTCAAAACTGAATAATTCAAATTTTTATATGATAATAAAGTTTCTAACATTTGTTCTCTAATCTTTCAAATGAGTTTGTTGTTATTTATCTATGCGTCAGTACTGCATGTTGGATTCATATGGATTAATTATGATGTCTTTGCTTTATACTTAGTCATATTAGATTTCACGATTTTGGATGGAATTTTGGCAAGTGAAATAATAGTTATATAACATGGTTGGTATGACATAATCAAATTAAAGTATAAAATATGCATAATTTAGTATTATATAGCATAGATATAACCTAATATAACACTGGGATAGCATACAAATATTGTAATCAATATTTGGCATTTAAAATATTCAATACAAGAACAACACAATTATTTATTTTTTAGACTCATTTCACTCATATTATAATATTATATGTCGAAAAATATTGTATTTATTTAACATTGAATCAATAAATTATTAAAACACATTTTTATATTCATTTGGTGTTACGATATTTAGTTTCATCATTAAAAATAAAATAAATTTGTGCAGAATTTCGTGTCATATAATACCAATATAACTTATATATAATAAACATATAACTTGATTTGTGTGAACGAAAATTATTCATTATTAGCATTAATTATAAATAATTTTTATTCATATATAACCTACATGTATAAGCTTATATGGTAGTTATTTTAAATTATTTTAAATAAATTCAAATTGATTTTAGGAATTTAAATTAATCAATATATTAAATTTGAGAACTATTAATTATATTTAAAAAGTGCAAATGAGTATTATGAGAAAACAAAAATTTTAAAATAGAAAAAAACAGTTGTAGAAATTTGCATTAAAAACTCTTAACTTAAACCGGAATACTCAGAATCCAAATGTTTGGTAATATACCAAAACAATAAAATTAAAAATATATTACACACAAATTTAGTCAAGTTATAACATTTTTTTTTTGTTCATTTTTTTATTTTATATATAAGGGATAAGGGCAGATAGACGGCGAGCATCAATAACTTTTACTTTTTAAACCCGCAATTGAAACTGTGCCAAATAATTCAATGAAACGGCGAGAGAGGCCTATGGTTTTGATTTGGAAGCAAAACATTGTAATCAATCAATTAAAAGCGGAAGGTCCGGCCAAAAAAAAGGGAAATTGACACATACTTTAAATGTCAACAGAAAATTTATTTTCACAAACAATATTACAGAAGTAACATACATTGGCATTAATGGGGATTTTCTGAACTAACTTAATTTTAGGCGTGTGCAATGGCCTACTCTCTCTCTCTCTCTAATTTCTACAAATATTATATATTTAAATTTATTTAAATAATATAATTAACTCTTCAAATATTATATATTTAATTCTTTAAAATATTATATATTTAAAATTATTTATATATTATATAATTTAAATATTATGGTACAAATAGGTATTTATGGTATAAAATAGTTTACGATCAGTAGTTATGTTATTAAAATAGTAAATTGATGTGAATTATAAATAACAAAGCTTATCATAAGAATGGAATAAAATATATTGTGCAAGGTTATATGTAAATTATATGTACGGTATATGTAAGTTATATATAATATTCTAAATTATCAATTTTTTTTTCAATTATTATATATTTATATATATCAAATTTTCATTCGTATTAAGCCGTGTTTAATGTTTATAATATGTAGCTATATGTAGGTATATGTTGTTGTTTTGTTATTATTATAATAATATATGATGTTGTTATTATATAGGTATATGTGGGTTATATGTTACTTATATGTTGTTGTTATTATTATTATTATTATTATAACATACCACTCTCAAATCCAACTTCAATCCTCATTATCTTTCCCAAACATATATACCAAATCCAGGACTAAAATGACTAAAACTGCTACTGGAAAACCAAACAACAATGTAAAATATAGAAATTGGCAAAACAAAACGTAAAAACAACGCTAAATATCAATTTCTTCACAAAAACCTAAAATTTATAGGCAACCAAACCAAATCATTTAAAAAAAGAACAAAAAAATGCGATCTGCGATTAATGGTTGGCCCACCAGAACAATTAAATTGGAGTTCCAAGAATTAAAAACCCAATCTTCTGATCAAGTGCTTTGAGGCCAAAATTCCACTATCATTAACATAAAATAGCCACCAAAACAATCAATCATCGAGTTCGTATCATCATTGGATAATCATCATCATCTTTCAATTATCGGAAATTGATTCAAGTTCAATCGAAAGGAGGAGAAAGAAGCAACAAAGAACATGTATTCTTCGATTCAAGAAATAATTTGAAATGCAAGTTTGAAAATTTTTGAAAATAATAAAATCTATATAACTGATGAGAAGAAACGAAAAATCAGAAGAGGGATTGAAAATTTTGAAAAAGAAAGAGAGAAACATGCTTAGTGGAGACTGCAAATGGGTGTCTGTGTCTCAGTTATGGAATTATGTTAAAACAAGATTCATAATGTCGGTATTTAGGAAAGTTGCTACTAATTGTGGGAATATGTTTTAAACGGTGTTATCCCGGGTTTTTTTCTAAAAAAAAAAGAGAGTTTTTGACACAAATCCTTATATTATTACCTGTAATTACTGTTATAACTGCAACATAAAAGGTAGCTCTTTCTCTCTATCTTAAAGATTTTATTTTCTTATAATACCATTTGCATTTTTTGAATATAATTAATAGTTACCTAATTTAAAATATTGATTAATTTAAATTCCTAAAATCAAGGAATCATTAATTATATAAATTTATTTAAAATAATTTAGAATAACAAATGGTCATCGGCGATAATACACAGCATATCGCTAGACTAACAGAACCAATTGATTTGTGTATTGGAACGAACAGAGATAGAATCAGACCGATTCCCTAAATGCCTTTCTGGTGAAAAATCAATATACTTATATGTTCTTTTTTTTTTTTGTCATTTTCTGGTTATAATTAATGTTAATAATGAATAATTTTTATTTACACATATCAAGTTATATATTTATTATATACAGGTTATATCGGTGCTATCATATATGAAATTCTGTACAAATTTATTTTATTTTTAATAATGACACTAAATTTTATAACACCAAATGAACATAATAATATGTTTTAATCATATATTGATTCAATGTTGAGAAATGAAATGTTTTTTTAAGGTATAACATATTCAAATAAATAAGTATTGTTCTTATATTGAATATTTAACTGCTAAATAATAATGACATTATTTGAATGTTACATGTAGGTTAGCTAAAGTTATATTGGTAGTATATGATACAAATTTATGCACATATATTGCAATTTAATATATTTATGCCACACAGACCAAGTTATATATCTATTATATATAGGTTATATTGATATTATATGATATGAAATACTATACAAATTTAATTTAATTTTAATGATGAAATCAAATTTTGAAACATCATAACTGTTATTTAATTGTATGTATACAGGTATAAACAACATAAAAACATCCATTTAATATCCTCATATGGTGATGATTAAAAAATGTGAAATATGAGCATTCCAAATTCTTCAATGCAATAAATTTTCGTCATTTGTGAGAGAGGAAGAACCCTATGAGATCCGACACTATTAATTCTTCAATTGTGAGAAAAAATAAGAAATTGGACTACCTATTGATTAGTAGCAAATTTTAATTTATCAATATAATAAAAAATTTGAAATTTTATAATAAGGTGTTCCCAACTATATTGCATATTTCATTATATATTCAACAAATCAGTTGTTAAAAACCAGACTTGAGATCAAACTTGGAGAAAAATTTGACATCTTTGAGGAATACCATTAGGGAAGACATCTTTGGAAATGAGAACTTGTTGTCTTTTGAGAAAATAATTTAAAGGCTTATAACTGTGCATGTGAAACCTATTTTCTTTTGAACTCAATAATTTTTGGGAGACCAAAATATGAGTTTAAACATAATAATTGAGTAGGAACTGGATTTTTATGGGTTTGATAGTGATAAAATCTGTGGAGAAATAATCTCTATCAGCTGCCTTGAAAAGCTGAGTATAGGCTTTCTAAAAATAGTCTGGAAAGAGTTTTGAGTTGGCTATTGTCTTGTAAGTCTCAGTATCTGGAGATTTTCTTTGTTAAAAAAAAAATTAAACTTGCAAAGTCTCATATTTCAATTTTAATAAAATATGTACAAGAATATATATATATATATATAAGTAAGACACGGCATAATTAATGAGATTTCTCATAATTCAGATTAGAAATTATAGTTAATTGGGCGAAAAATTAGAGATATTCCAATTATAATTAGTATTAATATAAACAATAAAATGAAAAAAACAAAAAGTTAAAAAGGTGGTTAAGTAACACAAATAATGTAACGGTATAAAGAAAATAAGAATAAAAAAAAAGTGAAACCGCTAAGCCTTTATTAATGATAAACTGTTCCATTAAATTTAAATCAGCGTATTTATGGCCTAATATGTAATTGTGGGTTGGTCTAGATACGGGTGTAACTCAGTAAACTTAAGGTTTAAAAGCGCAGGTGGGATAATTTTTTCAAAAAAATATCCACCGTAGTCTAGGACTAAGCCCAATAAATTGGTATGGGCCACCATGAAATATTTTAATGGGTCCAATAATTAAACCTTGTTTGGTATCCAAATTGGTCTAGGTATTATTACAAAAATGGAAAAAAAAAAGCCTAAATATTTACAAACTATTGGGAAATTTTATAAAAATATAAAAAAAAAAGTACCTCTTTATATTTTTACTGGAGCTGAAAGTTTTTTTTTCAATTTTACCGAAAACAACTTTCGAAAATTACAATAATATCTAAATTTTAAAATCACCTCAAAATATACTTACACGGTATATTTTTAAGATAACTTTGGTATACTTTGAGCATATTTTAGTTCAATTTTTACCAAAAAAGAAAAAATTAGAAAAAGAAAAATTGATCATTGAAGAAAAAGAATAATAAGAAAGAGAAGAAGAATATAATTCAATAAAAATTCAAAATATCATAAATTCTCAAACAAAAGGCAGGTATACCTTTTGGAATACTTTAGGAATTATATGAGAATACCTTAAATATTTTTTGAAGATATTTTGAATATATTAAGAAATTTTCTGGAAATATTTTTTTTTGAAATACTTTGTGCATATTTTAGAAATATTTTGGATATATTTTTGGGAATTCAATGAAATTAACTTAAGTATACCTTGGGCATACATGAGGAATAACTTAAGAGAAAAGTTAATAAAATTAAGAAAATGAGGAAATTAATTGACAAATCTTTCCATTATATACACAAACAAACAAGTATCTCTATCCATTTCACGGATTAGGTTCCAAATGAAAGAATAAAGGCCAAGGCTTTGGGAACGAAGAATAAAGGCTTTATCAGTCAAGGTTTGGTCCTTACCATGCAAACAGTAACTATCATCTAATCATCATTTGGAAGGAAAGCGACAAACGACACCAGATAAAAATTAATCCAATTGAAGAATAAAAGCCAGTGATAGAGAAGCCTCATTTTAAATTATGTGAAATTTATTAGAAACGATTTTGATTTTGGATCGAGAGGCGCTTCAATCAAATTTAGAAATTTCAAATTTTTTTAATTTAACGGACTATACAATTAAATATTATATAATATATAAATATATTTTAAATATTTATCTATAATTTTTACAAATTATATTTTGTAATTTTTACTACATTCCATAATTTTAGGATAAAATAAAAAAATATTAAAATAAATTTTTTAGTACCGATTTGACCAATTGTACAACCTAAGTAAAAAATCAAAAATTTCAATTGTTTATTAGTCCGAAATATATAATTATAAAATATTTTTTTTTGTGAATTAAAAAATTACTAATATTTTATGAACTTTTCTCAGTAATTTTCCTTGAAAACTTATTAAAAAAGCAGAAGTAAAAAAGAAAAAGGGCCGAAGAAGATAAATTTTCAACACAATTAATAGTGTTGGCGGAGGTAGTTAAAAGCTTTTTGACCTTTTTTTTTTTTTTCCTTTTACTTCTTCTTTCGTTTTTTTTTTAATTTATTTTTATAATTAATAGCATTTTAAATTATATCTATTGTTCAAACCACTAGAATTAATCAATAAATTAATACTCTTTTATTAATTATAATAATTACTTTAATATATTATTATTATTAATTTAATTAAATTTTAATAATTTTAATTAACACTTTAATTAAAATTATAAATAATATAAATGATCATTTTTAATTTAATTAATTATCACATCATAAATATTGACTAATTAAATAATTTAATTTAACTCTTTAATATTATATCGTAATGGAAATATAATATTAACTCCTTAATATTATATCGGATGCTATGTCCGAATTTCTCGTATATCTAGACACATTAAATATCATTCCGAAATTTTCTTTTTAATTACCGATAAAACCTCAAATATTAATTTAACATATAAATCATAATATTAAGTCATCTTGATATGATCTCAATATTAATTAGGGTCACAACCCATCAAATCCTATTAGTCAATAACTTACGTTACGATTAAAATAATATTTATCATTATTAATCTAACTAATAATATTAATCTTATATTGAATAAGTCATATTTCTCTTGGCCAAAGTTATATTTTATTAAAACCAAAATATGAACTTTATTAGGATTTTGTCCTGGTACTATAGGATAATGAGTTATACTATTAGTAATCTCATGTATCAGTACATGACCAACTGTGAAGACTATGAACTGGATTACCAAGTATGAATAGTCTAATATAAGACAAAAATACCTCTATAGCACCATGAAAAGACAGTCTTAATATTTCAAATTAAATGACTTTGAGTTTTAAAAGACTCATATATTATAATCAAGATAATAACTGTTGACATTGAGCATTACTTGTGCAGTTATTATCAGGCGTCATTATTCAGTACTCATTACTCTTTAAGTATCCTCTGGTTTATCCAGATATCATTATATCATGAAGAATAAGATTTTTTCATTGGAATAAATTATGTGATAACCTAGAGGTGCAATGAATGTCCAATTCATTGTCCTTTTCCGGTTATGAATATTTTTAACATTATCTTTTACCATATATATTTATCGCATTATTATCAATAATTTAATAATAAATACTCTGTGGATAATCTATGAGTCATATATTTCATAGTATATATAACTACCGCATTCATAATTAAATAATAATTTGAATGTTTTATTTATTATAAATATGAAATATAAAAATGTTATTTTATTTAATACATAAAAATAAGTGAATGCAATAGAGAGCATACATACCATTAATAACAAAATTAACCACTCTTGTTCCACGAGCTTAACGAAACCAGACGAGCTCTTTGATTAAGTAAGATGGACATAAGTTTTCTTTGATTTTGATTTTTGCACTTTGATCGTTGATTTCAAGAACTTGGGAGATAAACTTTGGACTCATTGTTGATTTTAATAACTCGGTAAGTCAGTTCTTTGATTTCAATTTCACTAGTTTGATAGTTGCATTCAACTATAGATCATTAAACAAATCAAAGAACGAAAATTATATCAACATACGAAAGCTTAAAGAATAACATGATCGCGGTGGAAAAGAAAAGAGTATAAAGGATATAAGGAAAAAAAAATGTATAAATTTGAAAAAATAGGTATATAAAAAAAATGTCAGTAATTTTGAAAAGATAAAGTTAAATTTTGGTATTTTGTGTAAAATTTTCAAAATAATGCCATTTAATTATTTTTTTCAAAACTATCAAAAAGTGCTAAAAATATTACAAAATTAATATTTATTAAAAATTTACTAAAAAATTAATGAAACTTGAATTTACGTAAAATTTATCAAAGGTTTAGTTAATATTTATCTAAAATTCACTCGAAATTTATTTAAGCTCTAACTAAGGTTTACGAGAAATTGATGAAAATTGAAATTATTCAAAATTTACCAAACTTAAGGTTTAACTTATGTTTACAAAAAAAATTAATGAAAGTTGAAGTTACTTAAAATTTTTTTAAAATTTATCCCATATTTATCCGAGATTTGTTTAAAATTTATAAATTAATAAAAGTTGAAATTACCCAACACTTATAAGAGATTTATCAAAAGTTTACCTAAGTGTTTTTCAAAGATATACACAAAATTTACTAAAATTTACTTAAATTTACTCAATATTTGCTCAAAATTTATAAAAAGTATAGTCAAAGTTTATCAGAATAAATAATGTTAATTAAATATAAATTTATATATTTCTTTTGGTAATTAAGGCTTATCCAAAACTTATTTTAATAATTAAGTTAATTAAATATAAATATATATATTTTATTTAATAATTAAATTAATTAAACGATGATTAAAAATAAATAAATACATGTATAAAAATAACTGATAATTCATATTTCTCAATTTGATAGAAACTTGTACTAAATACACAATGATTCCATATTTGAAAAAATAAATAAAAATGAAAACAAAAACGGTAACAATGAAAATAGGAGAAACATTGGTAAAGTAAAAAGAAAAAAAAAAATCAAGAATCGATGTTGGTGTACTCTATGGACGGGTGCATCTTATCAACGTCCTTCTCATGTTGCATGCAATTGAAAAACACTTCTTCACCGACAGTACTCAGTCATATATTTATCTTAGTAAATGGGGTTGCAGGTCCGTTTCCATCCCTACCATCTATGCTTTATTCATATATTTATCAAATTTGTGAAAATGTTATTAAGCATTATAATATGAAAGTTCAAAGTATTGAACCCATTGATCTTCTTTGTAATTTGCATTGTAATCATTGCTTACCATGCTTTATTCGCATCGTGCCATGGGAGCTGCAGGGTGAAGCTCCATGAGAATATGGAAAAATTATGATCTTCTATAATTAGTATTTTAAAATTTAGTCTTCCAAATTAGATGGTTTTATTTATTAATTTATAAATTGTCTATTAATATTATTTTTTGTTGAATTTACTTAATAGTAATTAAAGATAATACTATTTTGTTTATTGATAATTTTTTAAAAATGAAATTATTGTTTGTATGCTTTTACTTCAGCTCTGTAAAAAATTGGAGTCAAGTTACGCAGCTAAAAAGCAGAAAGATGATTTTCCAGTTTCAATACGTTCCCAATTCCATTCCTGCACAGGCCCGTTTGAAATTGCATTGTATGCGGAAAAAATATTTTGTTTTAAAAAATTTATATTTTTAATTTTAAAAGCTATTTTTATATAACCAGATAAATAAATATTTTTTTAAAATATATTTAGAAAAAACAATTTAAAAAAATTTTAGAAATTTAAAATATATTCCTAGGATTTTCAACGACAATTCTAAACATCTCACGTTCAATGCAGAGTTAAAAAGAAAAAAAAAAATACACCTTTTGCCAACTGCTTGAAGTAGCAGAAAGATTCAGAATCACAGTGGTTTCCACGCTGAATCATTACTGGACATAAAAAAATCTTTAGCAAATGAATGGGATAAAAGAGATTAAAAAGAAAAGAACAAATCCAAACCACAATTATATGAGTTTGAATAAAACAAAAATAACTAACCACAGATAGATTAGCAGTGAATTATTCAAATTAATAGAAAGTAACCAAAAAAATCCCCAATTCCGGATAAATTAATGTCACATTCAATAAATGGAATCCCAAAACCTAACCCTAACCCAGTTCCATCATCAAGGCCAAGCACAGCTCTATGCTTCCCTGACTTATGGTTCACTGAAGAAACCCTAAAGCATGTACTGTTTTGAAGATGAAAGTCAGATCCTTCATTAATACACCATCAGGATCACCTCCTTCCGAGACTGACATATTGATTGCAGGGCTGCAATCTCTTGCCCTGGACCCCCCGGGACCTGATCTTACTTCCCTCCTTTCCGACGAAATTCTACTTCAAATTTTCTCTAGGCTGCCAGTCTCTCTGTGCATCTCTAATTCTCTTGTCTGCAAACGCTGGTCGTATCTTCATGGTCGCTTGGTGCACTCCGTCAAACTTAACGACTGGTCGTTTCTTAATTCCGGTCGGATCTTTCACCGGTTCCCCAATCTCACTGAGATTAGTATCGTTGACGCATGTATTAGAATCTCACGAAACTCTGGTATTGTGTTGACTCACAAGAACTTGTCCATTCATGTTGGTACAAAATTCTCCGAGAAGGGGTTTATTGGAGAGAATGATCTCTTACCTTCGGATTTGATTGATTGTGGGCTGGAAATGATTGCCAAATGGTACCCTAATTTAAGAAGAATCGCTGTAATTGGCCCCAGCGAAACTGGGTTGTTAAGCATTTCAGATAAGTGCGACACTTTGCAAGAATTGGAGTTACATTGTTGCGGGGATTTTTCCTTGAAGGGCATTTCCGGTTGTAGGAATTTGCAAGTAGTGAAGTTGATTGGTTGCATTGATGGGTTTTATAATTCAGCGGTTTCTGATATTGGATTAACGATATTAGCACAAGGATGTAGGCGATTAGTGAAGCTTGAGCTGTGTGGATGTGAAGGAAGCTATGATGGGATTAAAGCAATAGGGCAGTGCTGCCTAATGCTTGAAGAATTGACTCTCTCTGATCATAGAATGGATGGTGGATGGTTGGCTGCAATGGCATTTTGGGGGAATTTGAAGACTTTGAAGCTGCAGTCGTGCAAGGTCATTGATTCAAGTCCAGGTCCGGATGAGCATTTGGGTTCTTGTCCAACTCTAGAAGAGCTGCATTTGCAACAGTGTCAGATGCTAGATAAGCTGGGGGTGAAAGCTCTGTTTTCAGTTTGCGAGGCTGTTAGGGAGATTGTTTTGCAGAACTGTTGGGGATTGGAAGATGAAGTATTTGGCACTGCAATTGTTTGTAGGTATGGGTTCTTATCTTTGTGGTTTTTTTGATTACTTTAATTGTTAGGTATTGATAAAACCATTCTTCCCTTTCATGACCCTTGGTCCAAATGCTGGAGCTACTTTGATTGTTATTTATTTGCATAAAAAACGAAGGATACTTGAACAAGAAAATCAAGTCGGTGTGTACTCGCATGGATATTCCATTAATCAAGTTAGTAGACCTGACCAAAAACCAGAAAGGAAAGAAGGCTGAAAGTGGTTGTTACCAATTATAGAGTAGATTAATAGGTATACTCTTCTACTTACACTCAGAACATTATGTTAACTCCACAATGGCAGGCTGGGGGGGTATTTATGTTTGCCGTCACAATTGAGTCGTTTGATCATTTATTTTTTTCTTTTTAAGCTTTGCTTTCCAAGGTGCATCGACAATAATTGTTGAACCCCATATAATTCTTTTTAAGCTTTGCTTTCCAAGGTGCATTGACAATAATTGTTGAACCTCACTGATGATGTAGTTGGTCTTTGATTCTAGTGCATTACCTGGGAAGTAGAGCAGGATTTAATGTTATGATCAACTTTTTCTTTATCTTTCTTGGCAGGAGGGTGAAGCTTCTATCTTTAGAAGGGTGTTCATCGCTGACGACAGCAGGTTTGGAGGCAACTATTCTTAATTGGAAGGACCTCCAAAGATTAAGAGTAATATCAAGCAACAAGATAAAGGACAGCGAAGTGAGTCCTGCCCTGGCATCTTTTTTCTCAGTTCTGAAAGAGTTGAAATGGCGACCAGACTCCAGATCTCTCCTTTCCTCGAGTCTTGAAGGGACTGGAGTGGGAAAAAAGGGTGGTAGGTTTTTTAAGGGACTCCAGGGTTGAATGCTTGAAGATGAGAATCTGAGCTTCAATTTTATCGAACATTTTAATGATTTACATGGCAGCTGCAAAAAGGTTTCGTTGATATTCGGATGCTGTATGGATATTCTCTGATGATGATCATATCTAATTTAGATTGACATTATCGCGACACTGGAGGATTTGCCAAAGCTGTTTTAAATAAGAGCCTGCTAGTTGGAGCTGTCATATGAACCAAAGCACCCACTTTGATTCAAGCTTCAAATAATAAGGTGCATCAATGTATTTTACAGCCAGGGCTTCTCTCTCTGGCGCTAAGCTTCAACTGGGTCCATATTATTAGTATAGCGAATAGTCATCTGACTTGATAGGACTACTAAGTGTAAATCACCACATATTTCAAATTATCGATACGATGGCTGCATCTTGAAATCTTCCATCACATACATTATTTTAAGAGTCGATTGAATTTGCAAAATCATGGTGCCTTTGCCTTAGTGCGCACCTGCCTCTGCACTAGCACATGCAGTTGCTTGATGTTCATTTCAATTTCTATGCTTAGAAACCCTTCTCAACAGACGTAATCTTTGCTGGATAGCTTTTATGCGTTTCATTGTATAGTAACCAAGCTACAGCTTCACAGAGATGTGTACATGGAAGTATTCTTGCAGGAATAGCGAAACTTGACACAATAGGAAAGTATTAAGTACTGGTTATCTGTTTCTAAATTAGACAAAGGAGAGTGCTGAAAGCCTTTAAGGCAAGAGGCTCTGGCTCTGACTCTGACTCTGACTCTGATGGATATAATTATTATTATTAATTCAAGTGAATCTTGACTCCCCGTTCAAAATTTTCTAAATAGTGAAAATATTAATATTGTGCTAATTAATATAAACTAGGATAATGGAAAATACAGTGAGGAAAAAAAGAAAAATAAAGTCATCACGCACATGGACATTGAATGCACGTGTGAATGCCGCATCGTTTGATATTACGTGGCAGAGTATGATTGGCTAACCATGCGTGGAGTGGTGGAAGCCTGCACATATCTCGCCTATAATTATAAACCCAAGGCCAAGGGATTCTCTGATCCGAAAATTACTATTGCTGTCAATTTTGTTTCTCCGATAATCAACCTCCTTTGTTCTCCGAATTCTCCTACTCGATTCAGGCGAGTTCTCTCTTTTCGCTTTATACTGTACACCATGTAATACATGAAATTTTAAATATTTTGATAGATTTTGTTTTTCAGATCCGTATAGATCTGCCTTGTTAGTTACCGAATTGCATTCTGGCTGATTTTTTATATCTCGATCTATCGAGCGAGCTTATGTTTGATGATATAATCATTGAATTGTAAACTAATTGAATCGCGGAATTAGTCAATGTTTGATTTTAATTGTAAAATTGAATTTGTATGGACTATTTTGCGACCGAGTTTTATTTTCTTGGAGTTGGGGATTGGAGGCTGATTAATTGTGTGATTATTCCGTAAAACGAAAATCTGTAACTGCCAAGGCTTCGGCTTCTTCTTAGAACTGAATTATGCCCCGTGAACTGAGTTTTACTTTGGGTTTCACTGATTTGATATATGATTAGTTCTTTTGATACAATCGGTTTTCATCCATTGCTGGTAGTGTTTGTTTCTCTTTTCCGTGCTATTGTTTAATTTACTTGAAGTTCATTGGTGAGATTTGCCTTTGAACATTTTGATAGTGTGGTGGAAAATGGAAATGTAGATGTGTCTCTTGTTATAGAAGCATGCTCATGTTTGACATACGTCACATTAAAAGCTTGTTTATGCTTGTATGCTAGGATCGATGCTTCCATAGATTTTGATCTGGTAAAATGAATTAATGGTACCAAAATTTTTGCATATGTATCAAATTGGTACCAATTTGATTTTGTCTGAATCAAATACATCAAATTTGATGTAAAACAAAGTTTTGGTACCAATTTGATACACATACAAAAGTTTTGGTACCAGAAAAACATTTTACCCGATTTTGATTTCTCAATGCTGACTCCTTGCTTCCTTGTTACGAATGAAACAGTTCCTTCTTAATATATAAAAATTAAAAAGAAATGTTATTAATGCCTGAGATTGGCTGGGATTTAATTACTGTTGTTTCATATGCTGTATGATGCTCATTCACACCATAAATTTTATACCTGCTCTCACATAAGTTTAGTTAAATCATAATTTTGTTCTCTTTTTCTTGCAAAATTTCAAGAATTTAATTTGAATGAAGTAAATACACAAGAAGAGCTCAATACTAATTGCCAATGATAACAACTATTTGATGAGTGAATAAAAAGACATAAGCTTATACATGGATCTGATGTATTTGAATTCTTGGTGGTCACAGAAATGGCTTTAGGTGGAACAGCCCCTCCAAGAGGCAGTGCAGCAGCTGCTGCGAGCATGCGCAGGAGGAGGACAACTAGTGGTGGGGCATCTGGAGGTGCGGCTGGGACTATGCTTCAGTTTTACACCGATGATGCTCCAGGACTCAAAATCTCTCCAAATGTTGTGCTAATCATGAGCATTGGGTTCATAGCTTTTGTAGCAATTCTTCATGTTGTGGGGAAACTTTACTTCGTTCGTAGGGAGGCATAGAAGTGTTCTCTATTGATAAGAACATTAGTTGTAAACCTTGAATTTTTGGATTTTGAGTGATGTTATTTGACAGAATCCGTTTTAAATTACAGTTCAAACATCGTTGGCCGTTTGTCTATCAGTTTGTTAGAGGATAGTTGCAGTATGCGCCTTCTCATATTTTAGTGGTGCCTTAAATGTCAGGAGAGATTTTTTCTCGACATCTCAGTTGAAATTTGAATTATGTTTTCACTTTTTTATAGAAAAATCCTCTCCAAAACTGGAACATTTTTCACAATCCCCGTAGTATAGTACATGTCGAGTTTCCCCACGAACAGGCGCCCACGAGTAGTGGAAAATTGAATTATTGAAAATTTATAAACTGAATTAAATTAAAAATTAAAATCGAACCGAACTAAAAAATTTGGTTTGGTTTTGTTAATTCGGTTTTATATATAATATAGCAAATATAAATATAATATATTAACATATAAATATTATATAGTATAATATATAATTATATATATAAAGCCTATTTTTAATATAGATTCGGTTCGGTTATTTTGGTTTTGTAATTTTTAAATTGAATCAAATCAATTAAACCGGTATATATATATATATATATAAACTGAACCGAAATAACTGAAAACTAAATTGATTCGATTCGATTTTTGGTTTAAGTTCGGTTGTGCTCACCCTACCCACAAGAACCTATTCTTTCTTATTTGATAAATTTCATTCCAATCTTGAATTCTTATCTTTTGTTTTGACAAATCAAAAAAGATAGAAAAGGAAAAATGATTTGTACATATTTATCTATACAAAATGTACAAATCATTTGATTTTTTTTTTCTCCTTTTTTTTCAAGGAAAATAATTTCATTAATTCAAACTAGAAATACATAAATAGAAATATATATAAATTCATTAAAAATTATAAAGCAGGAAATAGTAAAAATATTCACGACACCAAAATTAATAGCATAATAAATTGGTTCAAAACTTATAAATTTGATAATAATATAGTGACTAGAATACCTATGATTCCGCTTTTATAATATATTGATAACCATAATATAATTTGTTTTTTCTATTGGATTGAATATGTTTTATCTGTCTAAATCGAATAAAAAATCTTACAAAAATAGCAAAAAACGGAAGATAGTTGCAAAAATACTGTTCCTTAAAGTTTTTTTTAAAAACACCGAGCGTTTAAATTTTTTTTCAAAAATACCGAAATCGTCCAAAATCATTATTTATCCAATGTTTACTCAATATTTACCACAAATAAATGAAAACTAAATTTACAAAAAGTTTTTCAAAGATTTACTTAAATTTTATTCAATTATACCTAATATTTATCTAATATTTACTAAAAAAAAATAATTAAAGTTGAATTTACACAATGTTTACTTAAAGATTTATCAAGATTTATCTAAGAGTTACTCAAGATTTACCACAAATTAATGAAAATTAAATTTACAAAAAAATTTTCAAAGATTTATTTAAAGTTTACTCAAATTATATTCAATATTTATCTAATTTTTACTAAAAAAAATAGTAAAAGTTGAATTTACACAAGGTTTACTTAAATATTTATTAAAAGTTACCTAAGGTTTACCATAAATTAATGAAAATTGAATTTACAAAAATTTTTTCAGATATTTACTTAAAATTTATTCAAATTATACTTAATATTTATCTAATGTTTACTAAAAAATAATAAAAGTTGAATTTACATAATATTTACTTAAAATTTATCAAGATTTACTTAAGATTTACCCGAAATTTACGAAAATTGAAGTTACAAAGTATTTATCAAAGATTTACTTAAAATTACTCAAGTTATACCCAAAATTTACCTAATTTTTATCAAAAAAATTAATAAAAATTAAAGTTATACAAGGTTTACTCAAGAACTATCTAAAATTTACCTAAAATTTATCCGAAATTTATTATTCAAGATTTACTCAAGTTTACCTTAAATTTATCCAAGAATCTACCCAAAGTAAATAACCTTAATTAAGTTAATTAAATACAAATTTTTATTTTTTTTGTAATTAAAGTTTGTCTAGGGTTTAATTTGATAATTAAATTCAAATTTACATTTTTTTCTAATTAAGTTAATTAAATAATAATTAAAAATAAATAAATACATACATAAAAATAAATATTGGTGTTGTAAGTTAATAAAATTATTAATCCATGTGAAAACTAATCATTTTATATCTTAATCAAATGAAAAATATGTTAAATAAATACTTAGTATTTGAAAAAAAAAATGAAAAATAGGTAAAAGTAAAAATACAGAAAATAAAAATGAAAACACAAAAAATATATCTGTAAAATTGAAAAAAACTTTACAATGTAAGTGAACGGCGTAAATTTTTCAATTGAATATGTTTTGCCTGTATATATATGATTCCATTTTTGCAATATACTAATGATGCTTTGCCTATCGGAATCAAATATGTTTTATTTGTCTACAAATTTAACAATACTACAGTGACTTAAATATTTATAATTTCATTTTTGTAACAAACTAATGAACATAATATGATTTGTTATCACTGTTAGATCGAATAAAACAAAATATCGTAAAAAAAAGAAAAAATCATAAAAAAAATAAAAACCTAAATTCATATAAATAACCACTTATTTTAAAAATAAATTGATAAAAAAAATGTAAATGGATAATTGCATGCCAACAAGCTCAAAAATCACTTGTTTAAAGAAGAGAGTGGTTAGAGAGAGAAAAAATTAGAGAAAAAGTGAGGCAAAAGTTTTCTTAGTTGAATTTTGATCTTTTTCTTTTTAAATTCTAAAAATTTTACCAAGAGATAAACAAGTCAATTTACACCATCGATTAATGCGTGAATTTATACATTTTGTACAAATAACAGCTCCATCAAGATAGATAATGTACGAGTAAAATTTAATATTTTACAAATAAAATGTAACAAGTCGTTTAATAACATTTGGTTTATTAAATATCCAAAATTCAATGAAGAGTGACTCGCTCATTTTTTTTTTATGATTTCCGAAAGTAATAATTAAACCAGCAATTGAAAATTTTCAAAATTTAAAGGTAAGCTATTATTTTACATTTTTTGTTTTAATTTTTTACAGATAAAGAAAAAATTTGCAACCCACGCCCTTGCCCTTGAAGAGAATGTCCGAGCTGCGAAATTGGAAATGCGCACAAGAGCAGCCAGAGATTTAAGTCCATGGAGGCCGGCTCCTGTGTAATGTCTCAGTTGCGCCACTCCACACGTTCAACCAATGGAACCGTCATGGAATCCTGTATTTCGACCGAACAACCGGATCTCCAAAAATGTGCCCCTAAATAGAGTAAATATATATGTACATTTGACAGAATATCGGTTAAAAAAACCTACTCAATTTGGCAGGCTGAGTTGAGCAAACTTATTAGCATACGCTACGGAAAAGGGCAACAAAAAAAAAAGGCGCATTATCACATCTACATTACATGAGATCTCAAAATATACATATTTACATTGTCCAAAAAAACTAAGGCTAGAAAACAATTTATGGACTACAAAAGGGGCATACAATCAGAAAGGCCTGTTGGAAGCTTCAGTGTGTGCCCTCAGAAACCCAGCCTGAGACCATACTCTCATCCATAGGCTTTAAGCCACCGCATGATCTCGCCACTGATTCGAAGAGCTTCTCAATCTCTGGTGCACATCTTATGAAGGATCGATTCCAAAAGTTGTATCTAGGATTCTGCCAAGAAACACAAATTAATTGCAGGAGAATGGGAAGGGCAGAAACAGACAGATGAAGACCGAGAAAAGGAAAAAAAAAAATAAAGCAGATAAGGCATGTTCTTCTACCTTGATGAGCTCAATGAAGGTAATCAGAAGGCCCCATGGATGCGGTCGATTAACTATTAGCCGTTCCAACAGGACTCTAGTGATCTGCTCCTGAATAATTTCCTGCCAGCGCAAAAGTACCGTGTAATAAGCACATAAATTTTGGCTATTTAAGCATCTAAATAATCGATATAATCACCAATAGGTAAAGCCAAGCGTCATTAATCAAATAGCCTATTAACACCATCCTTAGTCCCTCCCTGACGTCCTATAAGCAACAAAGCATGCCCACATAAAGACCAAAGTAAATGACAATCTCATTGAGTAATTTATGCAGTGGAAACCAGTGTTCATTCAAACATGTTCACTGAGATTCAGTGGATTTCACCATTATATTCCTTAGTCCGAATAAAATAACAAAATAAGACTGCAGAAATATTCTCATTAATGGAAACTGGATCACAACAGACCATATACTGAGAATAGTGTTCTACCTGGTTTGATTCAGAAAATAAGTAAAGTAGGACAAAAGAGAAGTAATGTGTATGGTTATTTGGATAGCGTAGTTGGTTAGCAACAGCATTCAGAAATAGGTATCGACCCTCGGTGTCCAGTTCCATTATAAGAGTCTGGTAAATATCAAGAGCAGCATCCACCAATAATACAGCTAGAGGAGCAGCATTTCCCGATGACTGTGCATGAGGTGTTCTTGCCTGCAACTGCTGGATGGCCTGTACAATAGAATTTCAACATCAAGAAGAAAATAAGAAAAAACCGTATGAAAAAGCAGGGAGGTCCATGTTTTACTACAGCCCAAAGAAAAGAATGAAAGTGACGAGCATTCTTAGATTTTTAGAATATCTCCAAATATGACAGCACTAAGAAAATTCAGGGATATTTTAATGGCATTCCACACCTAGACACGCATTATTAATAATTAGGGCAAAAAATTCCAAACACAAATTTTGCACGCATTTTGGGATAATGAGAAGTAGCTATAATAATAGGTAACAAAATGAAACAGAAAATACCTGCATCCCAGCATAAAGCACAAGGGAGTTTATCAATGGTACATTGTACCGAGTACCAGCTGAGGAAGCTTCACTAGGTGAGAGTAGTAGTCTCTGCTTCAATTCAGTCAGAAACGAAGAACCCTGCTGCCTTGTCTGAAGATGAATTCCAAAACAAAATTAGACATGCTAAAGTACTAGAAGACAGTACTATTGCAAAAGCATAATCAGATTTAAATAAAACTTGTAATGGTGAAAGTACAATAGAAACTAGGAAATAGACACCTAGAATAATGCTCAGTGAATGAAGAAAATAGCCATTCATAGAGGTATTAGCAATTTCAGGAGTAAAAATAATTCTTCTATAGTATTTATATACCTTCAGATATTCATCCACATCAGCTTTCATCTGCTTCGATTTAAGAGCTGCATCAACCTCGGAGAGAATGTGAGGAGGCTCCCTTATTTCTGGAAGCAAATCAATCTGCAGACATGAAAAGTCGGGGATCAATCTCAGAACTAAGCAATTTATCATTGGATTTGTTGTAAAAGAACACCATATTCACACCTTTAAGTTAGGAGTAGATGGATCCGGAAGCCTCATATTGCGGGGAAATGCACTTAGGATAATATTACGCATTTGTATGCAGCTTGGAGGAATCACATCACAGAAAGTGAAATGATAATCACATAGGAACTCAGGGAAATCATGAAGTAGCACCAGCAGCACCCTCAGTGTGCCTTTATACAGAAAATGAACCTGCATAAACACAACAGGGAAAAGAATCAATGCAACCAACCATTAAGACTTAGCCACAAAACAGAAAGTGGAAGAGGCATACCGGCATTCCTAGTTCAGCACTCCTCAAAAAAGGTTCCAGAAACTGGAACAAGTCTACTAGCAAGCGTTGAACATAGGGCCAACCCTTCTGGGCATTTCCAGTAAGCAATTTTGGCATGAAGCTCCTATAACTCACCAACTCAAGCCATGCAAAGCTGATAAACAATTATAACCAAGTTAAACATGCATAAGGAAAAAGTGACTCCAAGAATCTTCCAGATACAAAATGTCAAAGATCAGGAGCGTAGAAATAAAATAAATTGCTGAAGATTAATGGCTAAATTCCTGGAGATGACAATTAACAGCGTTTTTCTCTTTACAGCATATTTTGGGACCCAAAATGAACTAATAACCTTTCAGGTGTGCAGAAAAAAGTTCCTAGGCATGAATAAGCAACAACTTTAAAAAACGTGAGACAAAAATAATAGTCCATACATGCATTTGTCATGCTAACCTGAATGCAGGAACCTTGAGGGGCTGCAGAGTATGAAATGCAGTGGCAAAGGCTGACAATATCTGTAACACAAGCAACAACTATTAGTCGAGAAATGGCACTAAAATCTCAATAACGGAAAAAGTCTCACCTGAAAGTTTGCAGCATCAATAACGGGGTCTGCAGATACAAGATCTAGCAGCCAGTTCATGAACAGTCTAAAATATGGTCTGGGGTTAAAAGATGTTTTTTTCTCCTCTGAGTCCTTTTGAATAAATTTCACAGCAACAGACAAAATCTGTTCAAAGCCACAGCTATCTTAGAAACAAAATGAACTAGAAATACAAATAAATTAGAAAAAAATCTTTAGTATAAATTTCACCTTGGGCAAAAGGAAAAATCGGGTTGATGATGTTGATCCCAGCTCCTCCTACCAATCCAAATAAAACATAAGTTATAATAAAGTAACTATATTTCAAAAAAGCCACAAAAAGAAAGCTTCAAAAACCAATATATACCTTAAGGAGTGAAAAGACAAGTTTTGCATAAATATCAATGGCAAGGAAGGACAAATTCTGCCCTTGTTGAGGTGATTGCAGCACACCAGAATTAATTACCTCAGAAGATAAGCAATGAGCAACAGAGAATTCCTGAATATTACGAACTTTCAACTTTAGAAACATACACATGCACACAAACACATACACACAGAGTCTCAAAGTAGAAAAATCACCATGAGGATGGTGAAAAAGCGATCTGTCATATCATCACCCTTCAACAGTCCATGCTGACGCAATTTTGCCAAGTACTGAACACATTTATCATTTGCACAAGGACCCTCGCATATTCCAAACCATTCAGCAAATAGCATGGAAACCTATATAAAACAGCATCAACATTAACATTTAACATGTACCAGAACTTCACATGCATTAATCAATCCCATGCTCACCGAACAAGGAGAGAACAAGATGGTGTCAACATGTCTGTGTGAACACATGCATGCATGTGAGTGTGAGTGTGTGTGTGTATGGAGACAGATGCAAATTCAAAGAAGATAATGCAGTTTCAGTCATCCTCGCCTTGAAAAGCAATACAGCATCGATAAGATACGTGGAACTCGATAAAAACCAAATACTAATCACACAATAAAGCTATACCTGCTCACGAAAACCAGCAGGATCCGGTTCCGAAGATTCCACACTGGCATAGTCTTCCCGGTTGGCTATCAACTGATTTGTAACCTGTTTCAAAAGAAAGATGATTATCAGAATGAGAGTTGGTGTCAAATCACTAGGACTATTGATATCTCTGCTCACCTTTATATCTCTAGGCAGTCCGGCCTTATCATCTTTTCCTGCAGTAAAACTAGATAACATAGCAGAATTAGCAGCAGGGTTCTTCACAATCTCAATCAGCTGTTGTAGTGACTCAGGAGATCCAGGTTTTGCAGCAAGCTACAAATTAGAATGACTAAGAACAGAAAAACAAAAGGCAAGCACAAAATGCAAACCAATGACAATGTGAATAATTGTAGAACCTTGGCTATTGCATCAACAAGATTGTGGAGTTCAGAAATAACTTTGGAGTCCTCAACAACTAAAGCTTGAACAAGGGAAATAGCGAATTCAGTTGCACCCTCTGCACATTTTATGGAATTAATAAATTGCATTAACTGAAGAATACAGAGACTGAATAATAAATTTTCATTGTACGTACTATTCCTTCCCCCATCAAGAAGTTTAGCCATGTGCACATTGTACTCAGCAAGGTTGAGTAATTCACTGCGTATAAGGCCAACCGTAATATCTTTATTGAACTTCCGCTCCTCATCTGAATAAATCACCTGCACGTAATAATTGGAAATGAATGAATTGACAAACATTTATGTGAATAGGACATTTTGTTGTATTTCAGAAGCCAAAGAACATTAGTCATTATGGAATTAGCCAAAAGAGAGTAAAACATAATCCATGCCCTGCAGCCCCTGCCTTTAATGCAGATGCAATTCCCAAAAAAAAAAATATAGAGGCAGACAACAGATGAGTTACATTCATTTGAAAGAAAGAAGAAAGTGATAATCTAAAGTAACATCATCAGTTCCAAAAGACAAAATTGAGGAGAACATACCCAGCTAGTGAGTTCTTTAACAACAAGCCTGCAGACATCACGGATAGCAACCAGAATTGCAAGACAAGCATTGACATGAAAATTATTCAATGCATTTTCATATAAACCCTTGAAAACCTGTAAAAAATTTAGGAAAAAAAAATGGATGAAGCAGATATCCTGGAAATAAAATTTTGCAGCAGCAGAAAATGGATCAAATTTGATTATTTCAATGGCTGAACTGAAAGTCAACAGAGATATCCAGGCAAAAAAATTTTCACGAAAATAAAACTCCTGAGTTAAGCACACCTTTTGTGCCACAGCCAGGGCAGCTTCATCTCGACTAACACATCTAAGAATGATTTCAGGAACCTCAGCAATTACTCCCTAAAAAAACAAATTAAGATGACCATAAATGCACTTTAGTTTGTCAGAGAAGGAAAATAGAAGACAGTTTATGTAAGAATAAAGAAAAAAAGAAAGGACAAGTGCAGGTGGTGAAATAGAAAACATGTTTCACCAAATAAACAAGGAAGTAGCAAATATAATATATGGATATATATGACAAATCAAAGAACAGACATAGTGACAGACAGCACATACCCAGTTGGAGAGAGAAATAATACCTGAATATCTGCTTCTCTAGCATCACTATTAACCAAGGCCTCCAACTAGAATCAACAAAAAGAAGAGTAAGAACTATTTTGTGCAAAATTAGCTAAACCAACATAATTAATATAAGAAGCAAGCCATAGCCTAAAAATTTCACCACAATGGACCAAGTGGCTGCAATTGCAAGCCACTCTTTTGTTCCAGTACATAAGAATCAATACAAAAGGAAATAGAAAATTACAGATAAGAGAGGACATCAAAGTATAATAATCTCAATAAAACAAGGGTAAAAAAAGGAGGCAACATATAGCACAAGATCAAGGCTTCAAAAAGCAACCTTCTGTGCAACAATCTGATATTTATCCAATGCGTCTCTTGTGTTCAAGGATGGCTCTAAAATGCTGCTCCCAATTCGATCAGAAGCAGCAGATGAAGATATTGGCTGTGAAGAAATTAACAGTTCCTTTCCAACATTTTCAAAAAAAAAAAAAATTTGTTAACAATGACTGAGCCCACACTCTAAAAATACAAATAAAAGCAACTTTCCTAACCTTCACAGCATCAGAGTTATCCTCTGGATGAAGTTCGAGGGCTGGAGCATTTGAAAATGAAGCATTGACTGCATTGTTTTCAGAACTTGGCTGGATAACACCATCAGTTGCCCCAATATGAACAGAGGATGCACTAGAATATTACCAAAGAAAAAAGTTATAGTAAATCTTAGAAACCAGAAAAAATATACTGAGAAAATAGATGTACAATACCTAAGAAGTGCAGACGAATTGGATTCTATAGCATCAGAAGCCACTTCCAAAGTTCGAGAGGCTGCTTCAAATCCTTCTTTTCCGGGAGTAGATGAGTAACCTGCATTATGCTGTACTGACCCAGAACCATATGCACTAGCCAAAGCATTAGCACCAGAAGAAGTTGAAGAATCAGTGGGAAGAGGATGTGAAATCTGGCTAGATTGGTTTTGCCATGGAAGCCTAACAAAGTCCTGGAAAAAAAAGAGTGAAATTAAGTGCTCCTTCTAATCGGTAAAATAGATGTCAAGAAAAAGATCAACAGGTATACCTCATAAACTCGCTGTTGAGAGACTGACAGGTGGCCAGGTTTTGGGCGAAGTGCCTCAGGTACAACACCCATGGATCCTTGTGTATACATATTTGCATCGAAAAATGTCGGACCAACACCATCTCTATGCTTCCTTCTTAAAGAAAGTTGTTGAGCAATTTCCCCATCAATGGTTTGTATCGCCTACATAAAAAAAATGCATTATTGGAAACTGAATATGAGAGAAATTCGACTTATTGCTTGATACTTCAAAAACAGACAGACTGCAAGGGCATTCTTTTTGTCAGTACTAAAACCTTACCAATACAGTAAGTATTTTTAACGTTCTTCCAGTCTTCTCTCTCTCTATCTGAGTGGAAAACATAGAGAGAAATTTTGGTACTACTCATTTTCTATAGCATATTGCTGCATTCTCCATCCAGATAAAAGAATCATTTTGCAGAATTGCAAAGATCAGACTCATAACTGGAGAGTGTTAACCAGAGTTAATCTAGGCATCCAGCCTAACAAATAAAAGTAAACATCTCTCTGGTTCATTACAGTGTGAAACATGGGTCTGACATTGTTTTTGTTGGTCAATATTGTATATTGCAGGAAAGCCATAATAGCTAGCCTAACAAGCATAAAATGCTCCCATTAACTTCCCCCTCAACAATGAGTAATTCAAATAATATTACTAAACTAACTTCCTTTCCAGTCACATATTTACGTAGAACAGTCATCGAAATAGCCCTCTCAACTGACACCCTAACTAAACCTTGCCCATTTAGCGTTTTCTGAACAAAACATTTCATTATCGAACTAAGTATATTATATAAATAATTTCTTTTTCCTGCATACATCACTGAAGATTACGAAAACCATCACAAGGGAAACATAAGTAATAATATATCAAAGTTCGAAGTAACACCTTATCTGTGGCAGCCTGCTCAATTATTGCACACCCAAGATCAAGATTATCATTCGTAGCAAGTTGCACAGCATGTTCCAGAAGGTCACTCGAAATACTTAAACCCTGAAGTGAATTCCTTAATTGACTCGATATAGAATTACGTAATGGCTCCTGGCAATACCAAGATGTTAGTTAATATCAGTTACAATTACACCAAGAAAGTTATGACAGATTAACAATTTGCTTGATAATCCAAAACCAAAGAAAAAAAAAGAACACTTGAGGCCCTGTGATGAAGAAAGAAACCTTGCATGTTACATGAGCTAAGCTCCCAGCCAAACTTGCAACCATCAAGTGTGCTGCATTATATATTCGTGTCTCATCGGATTCCATGGCGTAATCCTATGATTGAGCATAATTGAGGATAAATATCAGAATGTCTACATAAAAATGAGTGAAAAATTTGAGGGAGCTACACTAGTGAAGCATAGATGAGGTAATGGTCAAAGATGAGAAAGCATGACACCATGACCAGCCACCAGAGAATGATAGAAGCCCAAGGGAATGCTTTCAGACACTAAAAGAAGGAACCAATAGAATAAGTTCAGCCAGCAAACCTTCAAAACAAGTTCCTTTGTTGTCTGAGTAGCTATGGAAACACTACGCTGAACAATGCTAGACACTATCTCTTTGATAGCTCTATCCATAACAATAGGAACCACTCTGTAAAAAATGAATGTGATGGAGATTATCATAGCATAGAGCAATAACTTGCTAAGAATGAAATGATTAGGAATAACACATATCTTGGCACCTGAATCATATATATTACCCTTAAACTTCTATTTTATTAAAATTAAGCCCTCCAACTTTGATTTTTATGTAAATCAAGCACTCTAATTTTGATTTTTACAATCAGCAAACCCTGTACTCTTAGTCAATAACGGCTCAATTGTAACATAATATAAGTTGGAGGGATTTATCTGGTCGACTAAAAGTTCAAGGGCTCAATAAACGAAACATGCATAGTTTATTTGTCAAATATGCATTTTTGCAAAATGACCATCACATCAACAGTTTCAAACCTTTGAAAATGCAAGTGCAAGCCCAAAGTATTGAGCTTTGCATTGATAATAACGTGAGTTCCAATATTGGGTATCGCTGTCGGAAGCTACAAAGCACACAAGAACTGACCAGTTAGTAAATTCATAGGAGACTAAGAGCAACCAAAAAGAATAAAACAAGGCAGCTAGGGTAAAATGAATTTTTTGTACCAAAACTTTGGCACTGTATCAAAATGGTACCAAATCTTTGTTTTGTATTAGTGACACATCTTTGCAATTTTGTTTCAAAACAATATTTACGGTAGAATTCATTTGACGTGGACACTAGAGAGATACACGAATCATGTCACATCACATGCCATCAAATAAAAAAATGTCACATACTTTGGTCTTTAGACATATGAGTTGGTAATAATTGACATTTTAATTTGAAGTGGCATGTGATGTGGCATGATACGTGTATCTCTGATGTCCATGTCAGACGAATTCTACCATAAATATTGTTTTGAAACACAATTGCAAAGATGTACTAATTGATACAAAACAAAGATTTGGTACCATTTTATACAAGTGCCAAAGTTTTGGTACAAAAAAATCATTTTACCCGAGGCGACTACAACACCTGACTGACAGAAAAAGTGGGCTGGGATGGAGTAGCTTGAAATAGTCCTTGAGCAGAAGGAAGCTGATCAGACAAGCCAAATGCAGCTAGTTTTTCATCCTCCATCAATTGTCCCGAAGAAAGATGAACAGGAGCAGCATACTAAAAACACCAGCAGTTTAAGATTGAAAACATTGGATAACTACTAAGAAAAAACTAGAAGACCAAACAAACACAAACCTGAGATAATAAATGTGAATGGCCGCCAGAATTAGGTGGGTTGGTGACCTCAAGAGGCAACTCAACATGATTTAATGAGGAGATAATTCCGGATTTAACTTCAGCAACAATTTGAGATTGTGACACTCCAATATCTTTATTTGAGAAATCAGGATTCCCCTCAATCTCTCTTTTCCGATCCTTCAGAAGAGAAGTGGGTGCTATGTCCTTCATATCCACACCAAGGTTCTTGAATAAAACCTGAAATGCCAACAAAATAAGATATTGAGGATATGTCAGTATGGCTACTAAACAAAGGATATTTTTTCCAGGAATCATCCTACCGGAAGCAGATACAACATATACTATACCTCAATGTCAAACTTAAGGTTCATTTTCAAGTTCGGCATTGAATAGATTTCAGCAAGCAATCCAAGAATACCCATAGTCCAAGGATTTGGAGGTTGATATGCCAGACTGCTTTGGCAAGGCTCCAAAATCTGCAGCATGTAACAGAAAGTACCACTGACTCTAAGTTTAGAATAAATATCCACTATCATCAGTTAACTTTACCTTGGAAGTAAACGGAATCACAGCAATCATCAGCCCTTTCTCATATGCCTGCCCAATGAAAAGGAAAAAACATCAAATGAGATGCCTGGAACAGTCTCAAAAGACAAAAAAACATTAAAAAAAAAAAAAACAAAACAAAATTAAGGTGGCCTAGTATTGCAGAAGACTGCACTGGCACAGACTACCTCTATGATCAAAGATTTGGGATCTATCTCACGAGCCCTTAAAACTTGATTTCTACCAATTGTTAACTTTCCAAGCCAGCTTCCCAAATTCTTTAGCAATGAACGCTCTTCTGAACTTGATTTGATAAGCTCTGAACCTAACAGAACCTGTAATAACTCAAAAATCATTTAAAATCATTTTCTCTTCATTTTCCAATAGAATGTGACTTAAACAAGCTTGGTGCGCGAATAAGTAATAATACAAAACCTTGCAATTCTCATAGGTGGCTTGGACGATCTCCTTATTTAAGGCCTTTAAATTAACTTTATCCAGGAATTTCAAGTACAAGTCATGAAAATTGGGTTCAATGCTTGCCCTGAAAGGACATTAATCAAGCATAGACATATGAAAAAAGTCAAAAAACTATAATCAGAATAAAAAGCATCTGAAGCAGTGACAGAGAATACATCTTTTAGAAAGGTCGAAGCAAACTTATTATTTAAAAACTATGTTGCTTGGACATGGGTATAGGTACGCGACATGGGTACATACCTAGAAGTCCAACTCCTTGTTTTTTAAAATTTAGAGTATGATGGTACAGCTAAAAATTACCCAAAATTAGGGTACAGGTACGGGGATATGTCTATATATATAAAAATGTAAGTATTTTAATTTTTCTATATAATAATTTAAGTTAAAAGATAGATCAAATTATAACATTTAAATTGCTAAATAAAATAAAATTACAATACTCCATTTCACTTTAAGACAAAATATTTCAAACTACAATCTTAAAGGTCCTAAGTCCAAACCACAAAGACAAACAACACAATGATATCACATAACTTAAAAAATTTAACAAATTAGCATTAAACAAGCTAGTAATGACTCATTTTTAAAGTTCAAATACCATGCTTTTATACCGGGAAGTACCCCCATACCTATGTCATAAGTACCCGACACGGATACTTCATTTTTGAAGTGTCTAAATAACATAGTTTAAAAAAGAAAGTATCGACCAATGTGAATTTATACACAAAAATCTTAAACATAGACTAATCATCCAAACAAAACCAATAACATATGAGGGGAGGAGGGATCAGAATGGCCTGCAGGATTGATGGCTGCTAGGATCAGCAAAGATGAAAGTTTTACAGTGAGAGAAAACATTGCCATGCATACTAAGTCAAAATAAATAAACAAAGATTCTGACCTTTTCATAACCATGTACTGGGCAAACCAGGGATAATATTCTTCTTTCAATATTTCAGTGAACTCCTTAGCTTTTGCTTCAATATTTGCAGCTGAAATGTTGTTAATTATGAATGATATTTTGTCCTGAATCTCAGATGCTGGCGCCTGTAAGCAGAAAGTACACAAGACCATCATAGAATACAACCAAAAGTGCAGAAATGAGGCAAACTAGTCAGTTAACTATGCGAAAAGATGCCCAAAAACCCAGAAGAAGCAACTGCATCAGTAGGTAAACAACAATTTTTGCAGCCTGACAATCTCCAAACAAAAGCTAATTGCAAAAGATCATCAGGTGTCCAAAAGATTGGAAGGAAAATACAAGCAAGTCTATCCAGTAACTGAACTTCAAATTTGAAGCCTAAACAACAAAGAAACATTTAATTCCAAGAGAACTTAAGTACTAATTGAAATCAGCAGTACAAACACAGTAAAGGGTTAATGACTTTTAGCCATATGATATCCACTTGAAAGTCATAAAAATCAGGAATTTTGCACTTGGAGTAAAACTTTATTTTGAGAAATGCTTAACATGTAATATAACTATTCCATTACATGGTAATGTGCACAGCTTGCCCATATCAAATTCCCTTTCTATTTATGAAAGCAAGGCACAAAGAGATGATACCTCTATTGGTGTCTCCCTTCTCTCAGCAGCAGCTACAAGTGTCTCAATGTTCAATGCTGAGCCAAACCCTGCACAAAAACTGGTTCTATAAGCAATGCTTGGTCACAAACATCTCTTAACAAAAATAAGGCATGATAGCTTGATGTAAATTGCGCGCACACACACACACACACACACATATATATAATTAGCAATAGAAAATTACTGGTAGAGGTAACCACTCGGGATGGACGAGCAAAACCATGAGAAGAAGACAGCATAGATGAAGCAGTAGCTGCACTCTGCAATTGAAACTTAAACAATAAGGTAAAACATAATAATAACGAAAAAGCAAACACTGACCACATGACATGCGATATGTGGAAGGCACACCTTTTGAATACTTGAATTATCAACTAAAGGAGCAACCGAAGATTGCCCTCCAGAAGATAAAAGAGACTTCATGTCATTAGAAGAACCTACAGAACCTTTATGACGGTCATCCAAAGGATTTTCATGTCTCTGTTGAACATGAAGCGTTGAGGAGAGTTGCTGCACTGGTTGTGTGATATTAAAAGTATTCACCTGCAACATCGAAACATGAGCAAAACAAGCTTACCATCATTGAAAAAGAAACTTCAACCAATTGAGTTGCGCCTCCTCATGTCTATAAGATTATAACATTGGGTACTACTTCACTATATTTACAACCCAAAAACATATTTTCAGCTCATCATTGATCCCAAATTGCTTCCACAAGTTTTAGAGGACAGCCCCTCCTAAATTTATGCAGCATAGATAAAATAAGTAACCTAAAATAGAAATAAAGAAGTGGTCCACATTCTAATTTCATTTATGCAATTTGTACTCAACTTTACTTAAGCCTACAAATTATTAACTTGGTGACTCCAACAATTTAAATTAATCAGGAATGATAGACAGAATATGTTTTAGAATTGAAAAAAAATACTTAGTACATGCTTGAGACAAGCACATCAATGAGATTGATTGCTTCCATTGAAGCTTCAGTTAGGAAAAAAAATACAACAGAAGCAACTTAATTTTGTGGTTGAATTTCTCTAGAATATCTAAGATGTAAAGATAGTCAATTGTTCATCCCAAAAGATAACAAGCCACATGCACATGACTAGAAGAAAATAAACAACAGTTTACCTCCCCATTCCCTGCGCTAGTCTGAGGTAAACCATGATGATGAGCAGCAGAAGCACTGTTACTTCCTTCTGATTCCAAATGACCTGATGAAATTCTGGCAAGGGCCCGCTCAATGAAAGAAACAAGCTCTGAATGAGTACCACGCAGATGAGATATCTGTAAGATATGATTGCAATACTGTGGCCACTCAATCAGGCGATCCACAAACTGCTCCAAAGCCTTGGTCCCGAAGACAAACATCTGCAGGCAGAAAAGCCATCAGCAACATTATACTACCTAAATCAGTGAACATTATTCACAATGAGATGGGACAAACTTTGGAATCTGGCGGTTTGCGTAGCGCATCCAAAACACCACGCAAGGCTATCCCGAGAGTTAGATGAGTTACGAGCTGATGCTTGATAACAGAACCTGAAATATAATTCATATTAGTGATGAATGCATCTACAAAAAAAGTTGGGCATTGGCTAACAATGTAAATATAAAAACTGCTTGAGAAATAAACAAACAAAACATGCCCTAAATAATCATTTGTTATACTCTTAAAGCACGTATTTTAGGCACAAAGACAAATAGCTAATCTGCAACTGTTAAAAATCTCAATCCATAAAATACCAGAAATCATATCATATTAGCAAAATTCATTGGTGTAAGTTGCTGTACTGTATATGTGAAAAGACCAATTCAAGGGAAAATATTCCCAACAACAATGCCACAGGCTTGGTTGATAATAAAACGCAAATAATGAGCTGGCACACGAGCTGAAAGGTGGGCGTGGAAGCTATGAGCATTGGCTTAAGTCTCAAAATTAACAGCACAGATATTATCAATATTAAAAAGGACTGGCAATAGTACTAGCCAAAATGGTTACTCAAGGCATCTCAAGTAGAGTATTTTTCTACAATGATCAATTTAATTGCAATTTGCAAAGCAACACAAGAAAATTACAATATATCCCGAATTAACAAACAGAACAACAATTCAAATTCATATAAGCATATAAATCAATTAATTCTCAAGAGAATGGCTAAACCCAATAAAACCAGAAAACAAAAGTGTTCACAGTTCCTCAGTTACATGATTAAGTATGAATAAGTGTACTGAAATTTGGCAATAAGATCAAAAAACATTCAATGATAACATTGTATCTTATAAAAAGACTCACCAAATAGAAGTGCAGCAATTTTTAGTTGCCTTTCAGGGTACTTGGGGAAGAATCTGTACTCCTCAAATAGATTACCAATCATGCATTCAAAAATCAACTGCTCCCTGTCAATTATTGCAGCCAATAATTAACAATACCAACATAACAAAAAGCTCAATTTATTAGATATTTTCTTGTTAGTAACAGTCCAGAAACAAAATAATGTGTACAACACAAAACATCAAAAAACCAAAGAGCAATTTTCTTTTCAATTTTGTTACTGTAAGAGGATGTTGAAGATAACTCAGAAAGGAAGATAACTACAAGTTAATGTGAAGCTCACACATCATTTGGAAAGACAGCCTTCCACTTAGCACAGGCATCAGAGACCAACAAATTAAAGAATCAGAACCATTTTCCCACGACAGAAAATATACAGATAACTTGAGCAAACAGTAGACACAAACAGGCATGAATAAAATATATAGAGCATTAGATCAAACATTTAAAAGAAATTACACAGGAAACATTTTAGATAAAACTGCATCCACTCAAATATCATGGTATACAAGAAAACCTAAACAAGGTTCTGTACTGCAAAAGCAAAAGATGAAAAGGACATTAACTACAAGGGCAAGCTTAGAAAATATGCTAAAGCTCTGACATTGTACCTTTTCACCAGTGATTCTTTGAACCGAGCAAGCATCTGAACCATTGCATCAATTGTTAACTGACCAGAAAACATTTGATGGAAGTAAGAGTTTGCTTCTGTCTCAACATCATCGGAAAACCCATCGGGGGTAGATGAATCTGCAGAGCCACCATTCTGCAGCCTTGGATTAGAATCTGCAATTGTTAAATTCAACCTTTCCATTTCTTCAGAAAGCTGAGTAGAGACAATTAACCCTGTATGAGCTTTAAGGACCTGCTGGAGCAAAAATGGAGCAAGAAAACCGCCAAATTATAAGAAATGATACGCATGGAGATTGACCAAGATAGAGAGTAATTATAGAACCTTCAGAAACGTAGAACTGCTTTCCATATAAATATTCACCACAGAACTAGAGTGGTGGAAAGGTTTAGTGGTAAAATCCTGTGATCCACCAAGTTGGACCTCCTTCAAAAACTTCAGACATTCCTGAAAATTGCAGTAAGCACTTCAGCACATCATTTTTAATCAACATAATAACTCAGCTAGTGCAAAAATAATTAGATTTCCATGTTCCAAGGTATGGTGTGATAAAATTTGGGAATTACTGGAAAGCTGCTTAGAGATTGCAAGTGCAAGGAGAATCAAACATTACCTCAAAGAAAAAATCCTTGCATGTAACTAAGTTAGTAGTAAGCCACTTCTCAAGGTCCAAAAGTTCTTTTCGTGAAGCTAGGGCTGCCAATCTGATACCAGTAGGAGAAGGAATCATGTCTAACACCGATGAAAAAATCTGCAACATGGATGAGAAATATAAGTTAAGTAGATAAGAAAGATGAAAAACTAGCCATCAAAAACAAAAAATACATGAATCTGAAGACAAAAGAAAGAAAAATCAGCAAAGAATAAAAAAGAATGAAAGTTCCCACTAATTCTCACCCTAATACTTGGTTGACATGGTAGTTCAGTATAACCAATGTATTATTTTATTTTGTAAAGCAACAAATCACAAAACAAGGGTTAAGAAGAAATAATTTCATTCTAAATTTTACCTTTAGTTCTTGGCATATGTCCAATATCTTGGTAATGCAGTCTGGCTCAATGTTGTGAGCATCTACAAATCCCCGCACAACAAGATCAGGATTTACATGCCAAAGGTACAGAATTATACCACCATTTGTGGCACTTTTCATTACCGTAGGCAAAAGTGTAAAAGACACTTCATACTGGAGAAGGTTATACGCAGTCTGCAGTGATGAATAAAAAATTTATCACTCATATTAGGGAAATAAAGAAATGGAAATCCTTTAACAAATAATAAAACTAACTAGAGGGATACATTAATATGTGACACCCCAAGAAGTAAGATTTCTGGACAGTGCTTAAGGGGATATTCAAGCATTGATTGAACAGAACTAGAATGACCCCTCTCAGCTAGTTGACAAAGCACATCCAGAAGGTCAAGACATAACCATGCATGATTTGCATGTCCAACTTGAAGCTTATGCCCATGTAATGCATCATTATAGACCTGTACAAACAATTGCTGACTAGTTACAATCTATCACATTGCATGGTAAATTATGGGAATAAAACTACATAGGAAGTTTCTGCCAGGTAAACAAATCTATCACATTGCATTATACCAGTTGCCTTCCAGAATGGGCAAAGGTAAACACTTCTGGTGGAGCTAATATGGCATATTTGAGAAAGGATACTTGACCCTGAGTATTCTTCCAAACAGAGCCACAGAGAGCATGGAGAGGAAATGGATCCTGAATAGTTAGATCACAGAAACTCAGAGCTAGCAAGAAAGACATCATCTATTAAGAAAGGCATATCTCAAAATATAAAGATGCATGTGGCTATGGCACATTTAAAAGATTTACCTGGCAGGCATGTCTATATATAGACATAAAAAACAAGAATGCTTCCTCGTTAGGAATGTAAAATCCCTCATGGTCCATATTTTCCATCACTTGTATCCAGTTGGTACCGGGAGCCTATATACAGCATATGAGCATCACACTAAAGTGCGTTTCTCTTGAACAGATCAGCATTAACCACATCATATATATATATATATATATATATGAAAATAAATGAACTCACAAGTTGCTTGATTGTTTTTACAAGGATGTCAATATCCCAGGAGCTTAACAGGGGCAGATCAGTGGAAACGCTGCAACCAAGAGATAAGCCAAAGTTTGAAAATGTGCTTCGATTATCTTCAAGGCTAGCATGGTTACAGGCAATAGTTCCTAGTATCTTTGAGATAGTGCTCTCAGTCAACGGCAACAACTGGGACAATATCTCTTTGCAGTGAGTGGCATCAAATGTGCATCCATAGCCCAATTCTTTCACAATATCACTTGTGCTCATTTCCTTCTCCATTTCAGCTAAAAGTGCATCAAACTCATTTTCCTTGCAGTCATAGAAAATATCCATATTCCTGCAATGTAGAAAGATGGACCACCTCAAAACAAAATACATATGAAAACAAGCATGCAGGCAAATGGATGAAAGGTTAGAACCTCAAGAAATTGGCCTCCCGCATTTCATCTGAAAGCAACGGAATCAAAACAAACGAGAAAGCATCTTTTGGTTGCACCAAGGATAACATCTGCAAAAAGTGATCTACATGCTTGGAAAGTTCCTCAGAACGCTGAAGGAACAAAATAATATTCTGAATTTGCTCCGTAGAATTTATAGAAAGTGGATTCAAACACAGTTCCTCAATCCGAGCCATGCAAAATTTCTTCGCTGGCAACAAAAAGAAAAATACATTTATATTTAATAAATGCTATGACAACTGATGAAGCAAAAAAATCTATATTCCAACAGTCTAACAACAAACAAATAAAATACTCACCAGCAATTCTGGTTTCGTGGTTCTCCAAATCAGACAAAGCTAGACCAATGCCAATTTTATCAGATAAGGATAAATGCAATACGTTAGAAACATTCTCTAAGAATTCTTCACTGATCTCCAAACTTCTAATTGACTGAAGAAGTAATGTACTGAAATTTGGTTTGTCAATGAGAAATTTGAAAATTGATGGAAGAACTTGTTCCAGCTGCACATTTTTCAAGTCTGCCCTGTGCAAGTGCATGTGTTCCAAGCAGATTTGGAGTACCAGAACGCTTCCCTCAGCTCCATATTCAATAAACTAGCAGCAAGAAATAAAGTAAGTGCATAAAATCCCAGACAAGTTTCGATAGTTTATCTGAAACTGATAACATGAGAGATCATATGCCAATAATTCAAATTGAGAACAAATAAATTGTGGTAATTAGCAATTATTAGTTTCACTCTCTTCAAAGGCTTGCCTTGAACATTCATACAGTGACAAAATGCACCGAGGAGAAATAAACCAATAAAATGGCTAGGCCAGCCTTGTAATGATTCAATTCCAGAGTTTCAACAATAAAATGATTGATAGCAAATAACATTCATAAAGCATCACTATTATTAGCACATGATTAGAAGAAAAGAAGTGCAGTCATGCGTGCCCATTGATCAACTCCATTTCTTACAAACTGCCAATACAAAGATTTGAAGAGCAGAAAGGAGGCATAGCTGAAGTATTTACATAAGTAATTCCTGAATGATGCAATTATGCAACTTAAAGTGTAAATAGCATCATTAGTACATAATGCAGTATGTGATAACGCAAACTCGGTTAATATGATTAAAAAAAAAAAACTAAGGTGAATGAAACGGTCAATTCCACTATCACCTCAGTATTAGATTGGATCAAGTTTATCTTAACAGTAAAACAACTTGACATATACATAGAGTATATTTTAAGTTAGAGAAATATCTAGCAACTCAGTTGTTTTCTTTTTCTTTTTTTTTTTTTTCCATTTCTCCCTTGCAATCCAAACAAATGGTGCAACCCTAACTCAAAGAAAAAACAAGAAAACGACTGGAAAACTTGAAAAAATAGCCTCAGATTCTGCAGCCAAAATCAGACAAGGATCAGAAAATTCACTTGACGAAATAATGAAATGTTAGGGTTTCACTCGAGTGAACACGGTGACCAAGAGTGGATGATCAGCGCGACAAATAAAGGCCAAGAAAGTGATCGGATTATAAAAATGAATAGCACACCTGACAGAGTTCTCGAAAAACTGAGTCGACGTCGACGTTGCCTTCGTTCAAGCTCCGGAGCAAGAACCGAATCTGATTCGGTACCAATGATGTTAAGTTAGGCATCGCAAGGAGAGAATAAGAAAATAGGGTTTGACTAAAGAGGGAGAGAATGCTTGTGTTGTGATGAGCAGAAAAAGTAAGATAAGGAGGTGGGGGTTTTGAAGATTTCGAGCACTGATAATCGTTGAGAGAGAGAGAGAGGAGACTGCGACTCAAGACATCTCAAAGCAAGACAACTGCCTCGTCAGGGTTACGCGTCCATTACCTGCGAGTATTTCGATTCGGATATACATACGCTTTCTTTCTTTGCCACGTTCTCACTTTAATTACTTCTTTTATATATTTTACTTTTTTTATTTTCGCATATTTATCTAGTGCCATACCTCTACCATCAAATTTTAAACGATGGAATGCCACGTCTCACATTGCATTTGTAAGATGTATTTTTTTTTTGTAAAAAAAAAAAATTAAATTTTTTATTTTTTTTAATTTTAAAATTTATTTTTGGATCTAAATAAAAAAAATTCAAAATCTATTTTTATGAACGTAGCAGCAATATGAAACACCTCCAAAATATCAAAATTCAATTTTAGAGTCGGTTTGTAACTGCATTTAAAAAAATATTTTTCTAATAAAATTTTATATTTTTAACTTTTTTAAATTTTAAAAATGGATAGAAAAAGAAAAATATATATTTTTTTATAAATATGTTTGAAAAAACAAATTATAAAAAATTAATTAATTAAATTAAAAAAATTCAAAATACGTTTCTAGAACATTTAATAGTAACCCCAAACGTCATTTTAATGTCTATTAGAAAAAATCAATTTTAATGGTGCAATTTGTATTTCCGTATGATTTTTTATTAAAAAATTATGATTAATTTTTTATTTGCTTTGAAATTATTTTATATTTTCAATGATATAAATATAAAATTTTAGTTAAATATGATTAAAACATAATTTATTATGAAAATAAATATAAATAAACAATATTATATTTGATAAGTTTTAGGCTCCGTTTGTTTGTGAAAAATTAGAAAAATATTTTATTAGAAAATAATTTACTTTATATTGTTTGGTGTTATACATAAAATTTTAAAAAAATTATTTTATAGTGTTTTGTGTATTTTGAAAAAGATTATTTTCTTTTATATATAAAAAGCTATTAAAATATTTAAAATTTATCAAATTTTGATATTTTTAATTTATAATTATGTATAAAAAAATTACATTAAATAATAATTTTTTTTTAAATTCCAATGACCGGCGCTTATAACCGGTGGTGGCTGTAAGTCACCGAAAGTGATTTTCAGTAGTTAATATATTAATTAGTGTATATTTAGTTAGTTTTAGTATAAATTTTTTTATTTATATAAGTATGTTAATATCCGTAAAATGACTTATTATTTAAAAAAAAAGTAAGTTATTTTCCTGAAAAATGATTTAATTTTTTCTTTTATCAGAAAAATATTTTCTGTTGATCATTTTTTCTGAATGCATCAAATGTAAAAAAATACGAAAAATATTTTTCGCGAAACAAACGAAGTCTTAAAAAAATGAAATTTTTGTTGGTTAGATAAGCATATTAAAAGCAAAAACAATAAATAGAAGATAAATACATGAGGATTCCATATTAAATATATATATATAATCAAGTATGTTTTTAGTTTTTTTCTTAAAAAAATTAGAATAAAAATGATATAGAAAGTGTTTGAGATTGTTGTTAAATATTCAAAAAGAAATTTTTGAATTTTTTTATTTAATTGACTAATTGTTTTAAATTTTGTATAAATTATTTTTTTAAAATCTGCTTTTGTAAAAAAAAAAATTATTTACTTGCTTTTATAAATAGTTTTTAAAATTTTAAAAAATTAAAAATATAAAATTTTTTTAGAAGAATATTTTTTCCAAACACAATACTGTACACTCTAAATTTACAAATCAAATTTAGGAGGAAAAAATAAAAGAATATCCATTAATAATTTTTTTTATTAAATATCTAATATCATATTTTATTTCCAATTAAAGATATTCACTCATTTGTTTGTTTTTTAAGTACTAATTGCAGAATTTGATCAAAACTTTTTTGGTACCAGATTCGGAATAATAATATAAATAGTGTCAATTTTTATCATTATATTCCAATTTATTATCAATTCTTTTAACTATTATTAATTAGTTCTAAATTTTTTGAAAATATTACAATATATTACCAAATATAAATAATAAAAAATCGATAATATAATGACGCGATAGTCAATAATCGTATCATTTGAAATTTTAATTTATATATTATATTGTAATATTTTCAAAAAATTTATCAAACTCAATTGCAGGGAACTTTACGAGCAATGTATTTTCCAAGCCTCCGAGGGACCGTTTGCAAATTTGTCCATAAATAAATAAATTCAAGTCGGGTTATTTTCCCCCGCGGATCGGGTCTAATAATATGTTCAATAGTTAATCAAGAGGGAAACGAAAAGCGTTACCGGTCGAAAGCCAATCCTTCCAAATGGCGACAGCTGCAGAATCACCATCAACTGAGGAGGAGAAACCAAGCCTTTCTCCTCCTAGTGATTTCCCTTCGACGATCAAATCCAAAACACTAGAAGAGGTGACCCCGTGGATCGACTCCGTTGCTCAACAAGCACTTATCTATCAGAAGACCATCGAAGAGGAAATCGACGGCGCCACTAAAGCCCTCAGATCTCGCCTATCGGAAATTAGTTCTACTTCTTCTGCTCACTTTCATCAAACAATCGTAAGCTCATCGGTTTTCATTTCAATCGAGTATCTTACTTTATATACATACGAATCACCAATATGAATTTTGTATTATTCGTACGCTTAGGATTATCTGCAAGATCTTAAGTCTGAGTTTGCTTCTTATGAGGATATGCTATTTGGAAAGGTCAAAGGTACATCGCATTTGCATTGTATTGGGATTTTTTTTCCCGCCTCATTTGTTTAGTTTTTCAGCGATGCTTATTTTATCTCAATGGTTATTGCAGAGAGCGTTAAAGTGGCAGCTTCACATCCATTGATTACTGGCGGGGTTGCTGTTGGTTTGGGATTCGTACTGCTAAAAAGTATGAACTTCGAGTATTTTGTCTCTCTTTTCTATTCAATTAATTATCATATGTTTCTTTGCTCTAATCTTTCAACCTATTGCTTATGGATGGTACAGGTTCACTTCTCAAACATTCAATTTCTTTTAAGTAAATTATTATTATTATTATTATTATTATTATTATTATTATTATTATTATTATTATTATTATTATTATTATTATTATTATTATTATTATTA